>MJUU01027056.1:61440-122673 GCA_002080025.1 Modiolus philippinarum | reverse complement strand
ATTAGCAGGATATAACTTTGCTAATATAGACCATCAGAAACATTTGTTGTCATTTTTGTTTTGAACATTGATAATGTTTCTTGATTTGAATTAAAGAGGAATATAGGATGAAGCTTTTTGATAATCATATTTATATTGTTTTACTTTTACACTTTTAATATTTCTGAAAACAAAACCAGATCCTCTCTCTTGAAATTCATCTATCCAAGCTTTAAATTTATTTATTAAAGTTTTATAGAATTTAGATATATTATTTTTTGTTAGGATATATTGAATAGGATGAAAATAATGACTTTCTATTATATCAAATGACATAGGAGTTGAAAATTCACTTGTTATTATTATTTTTATTTTCAAAGGAAATTGATTAATAACTATCTTATCTTTTAATAAGTTTATATATTTATCTATGTCATCTTCTTTATATCATCAACATCGATTTCAGTAATAAGATCTTTAAATGATTTGGTTTTTTTACTGACCATTTTTATAAAATAAATTTTTAATTATGTTTTTTAATAATTTTATTTTTTAAATAATAATTCTTTTGATAATTAGGATTTCTTTCTATAAATTCATTATAAGCTTGTTTATATTTTTCTTTATTTTTTTCTCGATGATTTCTTTTAACAAAGTATAAACATTGTTTACATTTTGCTTTTAATCCATCATATGCTTTATAATCTTTATAATAATTATTATAGGTTTTATATTCATTACATTTTATACAGATTTTTCCTTCTATCATTTTTTAAAAAAGAATTTTTTATTTATTTAAAAATGGTGCTTACAAATCTAACAAATAAATTAGCAGATGAATTACATCGTAGAGTTGTAAATGTTTTTCCTAAAAGACGTGTTTATGTTCATTATGTTGATCAAACGTGGGCAGTTGATTTGGTAGATATGCAAAAATATTCAAAACAAAATATACATTATAAATATTTATTAGCAGTTATAGATGTATTTAGTAAATATGGTTGGTTAATTCCATTAAAAAATAAAACAGGAGTAACGGTAAGTGAAGCATTTAAAACATTATTTAAAGAAAGAAAACCAATATACATTTGGTCAGATAAAGGATCTGAATTCTATAATCGACAAGTAAAAGAATTGTTAAAAGAACATAACATAAAGTTATATTTAACTGAAAATGAAGAAAAATCTAGTGTAGTGGAACGCTGGATAGGAACAATGAAACAACATATGTATAAATATTTTACTGCAAATCAATCATTTAAATATTATGATGTATTGGATAGATTAGTTAAAAATTATAATAATACAGTGCATTCTTCAATTAAAATGACACCATTTGAAGCAAGTAAATCTAAAAACCAATTAACAGTGTATAAAAATTTATATCCAGAAAAAGAAGAAAAGATTAAAAAACCTAAATTCAAAGTAGGAGATAGAGTAAGAATAACAAAAAAGAAAGGTCAATTTGAAAAGGGTTATACAACTCGTTGGAGAAGAGAAATATTTGTAATTGAAAAAGTTTTAAATACAAACCCTATTACTTATAAAATAAAAAATTTTAAAAATGAAGAAATTATAGGTTCTTTTTATGAACAAGAATAACAGATGACAAAATTTTAGATTTCTTTTTATTCGCTGAACTTCCGGCATTTTTTTATTCTCACTTTTTCCTGTATAACTTTTTTCCCCTTCGCTGTACTCCCGGCTGTTTTTTTTTTTTACTGTGTTAGACCCGCAAGAGAAATTTGGATTCGGTGTACTCCCGGGTAACTTTTTTATCACTTTTTTTTGTGTAACTCTTTTCTTCTTCTGGCTGTTTTTTTTCTATTGTGAAATTTAAGGCTTTTTTTACTTGAAATGAGGGTATTTTTAGGGGTCAAAAAAATATTTTTGGGGGGGGGGTACTCCAAGTAGTAGTATTATATTTGGGCGAGGCGCTAGACTCTTCCAAATATTATACTACTGATACTCCTTAGTTTTCAACAAAATTTACAAAAATTTAGATATTGTAAGGTTCCAAATAGTATCGGCTTTCGGGTCAGCACCGATGTACTGACTACTGGGCTGGTGAATACCCTCGGGGACTAACAGTCCACCAGCAGTGGCATCGACCCAGTGGTAACAAATGACTAAATACCGAAGTTACTGATAATTTAAATTCTGCATATGCGCATTTCGACAACTTATGTCTCTTCAGTGCAGATAAAATCTAAACGTCAATAAATCAATATTTGACCACAGGCCAGTCATTTCCAACCAATTTATTTTAGGTCAGGAAAATATATATGAGAATTCCCCGATTACGCTCAACTGACGTCGGAAACCAGTTTCAAGCAGATTTGGGGTAAAATGTCGACAATTACCCCAAAAATTTAAAGTGGAATATCGTCTATTTATTGCTAGATGTCGAGCAATGCTACATCCATCTTTTTTCATGTCGTGGTTTGACATGCCATCACCTTGCTATAACTATATAGTTATTGAATTACAGATGTTTTTTCCAATTATTATTGAAGTCGTTATATGCTGTGTAGCTATCTTTTTTAAGTAGCTGGGAGATATTTAGTTTTTAAATCAAGCAACTGTGCTAATGTGAACACTATTTTGTGAATGAACAAATCATCTCTTAATAAATCAAATTTGAAAGAGTCTGAGGCGAATTATCGTGTTCAGACGCTAAAACTTCATCATTTTTATCCCTTATATGTTTCAATAAATACAATGTAGTTGGTCAAACACGCAGCATTATATAACACGTTTTGTGCAAAATTTTTACTATTTATTGCAATGCATGTTGCTATATCAGAAGTTAGTTGTGCTACTTTAAGGTTTTTTTGTACTTCTATGGACGTTATTTTGTGTATTTTTGGTAATATTTGTAAGCCTTAAATTTACAAAAAAGACACAAGCAGACCAATCTATTCTTGATGATTAGGCGTGGTAGTGTCTGAACCCATTGAATCGTCTTAGCAAAAGAAAAAAGAGGCAACTGAAAGTGTTGTTCACTTGTTAAATAATTGCTGGTCGAATTACACAGTTGTTCTGACGTGGAATTATGACATATGATACCAACATTATCGTTTGATAGAGGGTCTTTCTCTTTTGAAGATGGAAGTGTTACTTTAACAAGAATGGGTTGTTCAGATATACAAAGTGATCATTATAACAAATAATACATACAAAGCTTATTTCTATCACAATTTTTTTTTATGAGTACCATTCGATACTTTATAGGGAGTGTTTTCTTAAATGCAAATTATCAATGCACGAAATAATATCATCAGATCAGGTATAAGATGTATATTTACAGGTAAATGTACAAATGAATATTGGTAAGGGATGCGTACTTAATTCCGGCATGTTCAATGGTTTCAGATAAAAACAATAATTTACCGTTTAAACTGCTTTTAAGTGTTGCTTTTTCTTTGGAAATTTATGCATGTTGTTCATATTATATAATACAAAAACAAAATTCATATAATAAGTTATGCCCTCACAAAAGAGTCCGTGCTCTTAAAATGAGCAGAAAACTTCTAAAAATTTACATTTGTTCTTAGATAAAATACAATATATTTTAAAAACTCTATAGTTGTTATGTTGTATAGCTTTAACTTTATAAATAAAATATAGATCAACTCACAAAAAAATTCATTTTCAAGAGTTCTAATCGATTCCCCAGCAGTACCGTACATATCAGTTTTCACCACAACTTTACAGTAAATGTCAAATTACAGAAAAACGTACCATACGATTTCGTAACGACCGCTTAAAACTGATAATATAATCATTTGACTTTCATTTAAGGGGGTAGACCTGGGGAAGCCTAAAATTTTCCACTCGTTTAATTTTCTTAATATTTTTAGTATGAAAAATACACATGTTCACGTTGACTTTCAGCAATTTTCAACAATTTTTACCGTCCTGTTTTATGTCTAGTGGTCATCAAAGATACCCTGTTTCCTCATATTATGTGGTCTGTTCAGGACTTGATTGTGGTGTATAAGATTGGCTCTAATTTAATTTGTATTTGATTTAAAATTATTTCAAATGCAAAATTCTGTAGTTTAGACATGTGTAAAAGTAAGCATGAATAATGATAGTAAATTTAACTAGTTTGAACTGAAATACATGGGTGTTCTGAATAGTATAGGCTGAAATTTTTACTCTATTTTGATCACTATTAAACACTTCTTGTAAAAAATTCTGTCGTTTAATTTTCCCCAAAAACTGAGAATAGAAAGAAAACTTGTATATGTAAGATATATTAAAATTTTAGAAAATTCTACCGTCCCATTTTTTTTTAATTTAGAATAAAGTGGGTAAAAATCAATAAAATTGCTGAATCTGTGCTATAAATTACCTCCCTTGGAAGAAATTTGACTTTTACATATTTTCATTATCTTTGGACAGCATTGCAAAAATGTAGAGTAAAATGCACTCATTATTAATAACTGGATGTGTGGTATTTGTTTTCATGACAAAATTAATATTCATTTGATGTGTAGAAAAAATTTTACATTTTAAAATTTTTTATAATACCTATAGTAATGATTCTATTTGTTCATGTAAGTAATAAAAAAGTGAAAAACAGAGTTATCTCCTCCTATCACAGGTCTACCCCCTTAAAACAATAATTACCTGCATGCAGGTGGGTGCATTAAAGTCGAAAACTAAGCGACTTTTCATTAATTACTACCCTACTTATATTGATATGCAGTATAGTTCATTGTACTCTATTGAGCCACATCATGTTAATTATAATATTCTCATCCAGGGTCACCAAAAATAATAGAGCGAGTGGAAGAGGATCACCAAAAATAATAGAGTAGGTGGAAAAGGGTCACAAAAAATAATGAAACAGGTGGAACAGGGAGACCAAAAGTAATAGAGCAGGTGAAACAGGGTCACCAAAAGTAATGCAGCAGGTGGAATAGGGTCACATAAAATAGTAGAGCGGGTGAAACATGTTCACAAAAATTAATAGACGGGTTTAACAGAGTCACCAAAAATAATAGAGTGGGTGGAACAGGGTCACCAAAAAAATAGAGCAGGTGGAGCAGGGTCACCAAAAATAATAGAGTAGGTGGAACAGGGTCATCAAAAATGATAGAGCGGGTGGAACAGGGTCACCAAAAATAATAGAGCGGGTGGAACAGGGTCACTAAAAGTAATAGAGAAGATGGAACAATGTCACTAAAAGTAATAGAGCGGGTGGAACAGGGTCACCAAAAGTAATAGAGAGATGGAACAGTGTCACCAAAAATAATAAAGCAGGTGGAACAAGGTCACTTAAGGTAATAGAGCAAATGGAACAGGGTCACCAAAAGTAATACAGCGGGTGGAACAGGGTCACAAAAATAATAGAGCTGTTGGAACTGGGTCACCAAAAATAATAGAGCAGGTGGAACAGTGTCACCAAATGAAATAGATTAATGGACAAAAATAAGTCTCCATTTTTTTTTTCAATATATGTTGCAAAAGAGAAAATATAAAATCTTTAAATCATATGATAGCATTGTTCGACAATTATTAGGAATTTTGATTGTTTGATGAATGGACAAAAACAAGTCTCCAATTTTTTTCCATAAATGTTGCAAAAGAGAAAATATAAAATCTTCAAATCATATGATAGCATTGTTCGACAACTATTAAGGACTTTGATTGTTTGATTAATGGAAAAGCAAGTCTCCCAATTTTTTTTTTGGTATATTTTGCAAAAAAGAAAATTCACAATCCTGAAAAAATGCATAAAAAATTTTATATATAATAACTTACGACCAACACCTAGCACATTAAGTCTGACATAATCCCTGTCAACTCCTGCAGAACTATAGGCTGTACAGAAGTATCGTCCATTGTCCTGTGGTCGAACATTGTAAATTCTGTAATAAATATATCAGTGTAGATTCTTTTTCCATGAAGAGGTATTTTTAAAACCTTTCTTCACTTGAGACAGTACAATCTCTAATTTCAACACGCAAGCCTATGTCAGCTCGTTCACATCAAAATTTTACTATTCAAAATGAGAAGAAACTTTAGACCATAACTTAGAAAAACATATTTTACTTCTATGAAATCTGTATCAAACTTGGAAAATAAAAAGTTATGGAAAAACCTCATGGATATTTAATGGCTGAAGTTGTGTCCAATATCAAATCAACTACCAAAATAAAAAAATAAAAAACGCAAGAATTCAATTTATGCTATTAATTTAACGTTTGTAAAAATAAGTTTAAGTGGTAATGAATAACAACAATATACTAGAAACTTTTAAGTTAGCCATGTTGATTATATAAATTCTTGGGAGATGGGGTATTTTAGTTGCATTAATTGTTGTATGTTATACAGCTGAATTGATTTTGTTTACATTAACTTATTGCAGTTCATAATTGTTAACTGAGGGAGGGGGACCTTTTTTAGAATGACAGGATTGGAAGGTTCAAGCTTGGAATTCCGGATTTCTAAAAATAAAGCCCGGGATTGCAGGGAAAAAATGCACCGGGAATTGAGATTCTATCAATTTTTATGTTCCTTTGAAGTTCAGGATTTAATAAAAATAAAAAACAGGATTCCAGGAAAAGACCCCTTTAACCCCCCTCTCGTTTAACTGTGTAATCATGTTAAAATGCTCAGATGCAAGGTAGGGTATTTGTTATTGATATATGGGGCATTTTATTTTGCTATTCTCCTGCGGTAATTTTCTGCATGTGTACATACTGTAGTACACCATTGTTAAATGTGTGGCCACGAGGTAGTGTTCCATTTTCTTTCTGCCAAGTAATTCTTGGAGGTGGACTTCCAGAAGCTTGACATCTCAACTCCACTAACTGTCCTGCATATGGTCGAGCCTCACGAGAGGAAAGGACAACCTGTGGTGGTACTGGAAAAAATATTCAACATTTATAAGTACTTTTTAGTACAAGTTATGCATAACGTTGTATACGTAAAAGTATTAAATAAATATTTTTACAGTGTGACTCACACAGTTAAATTGATCACAATTTCTACCTCTCAAAAAAGGGCTACGCCGAGCACAGCATAATACGACCGCAGCATGTTGACCACTGATTTTTTAACAACTGTAATAAAGAATTAATGTGGACACAGTAAAGAGCTTGACACAGTAACTAGATGGACACAATTAGGAGCTTGACACAGTAATTATCTGAGAACATAAAACTTAGCTCTTTTGATCCCTTTGTGAGAGTTATGCTCAATCAGTTGACTTACCACCTAAACTTTACATCAAAAGCAATCCAAAGAAAAAAATCCCACTCAATCCGACTAAAC
Source organism: Modiolus philippinarum (assembly GCA_002080025.1). Classification (NCBI taxonomy): domain Eukaryota; kingdom Metazoa; phylum Mollusca; class Bivalvia; order Mytilida; family Modiolidae; genus Modiolus; species Modiolus philippinarum. The sequence goes on along the minus strand of MJUU01027056.1, from coordinate 115,404 downwards.
ATAAAGATTTTAAAAATTTTGAAAAGTTGCAATTTCGGCCCCTTTGACCCCTGATAGATCAGAAACGTTAAAAGACACACAAAATCTACTGACATATTTATTTTTAAGCTAACAAAAGGAGGAATCCAAATAAAAAATTCCATTGAAATCCGATGCGAAATAAAGATTTTACATATTTGTAAAAATTGCAAGTTTTGACCCCTTTCACCCCATATTGCTCGGAAACGGTAAGAGATACAAAAAAAGCCGCAGACATACTACTGAAAGCTTAAGACAAGAGGAATGTAAAGAATAAAATCCAATCGAAATCCGATGAAAAAAAATCTGCACATTTGCAATTTTGGTTCCATTTGGCCCCTTATAGCTCGGAAAGGAAACAAGGTTTTCAAAAGTCTAATAGTTCACCGTTTTGTTAATTTTCCCTAAGGAATCTACTGAAAAAAAGTTGCATTAAAATCCGACTAGAAAAACAAATAAATAAAAATTTTGAGATTCGCCCCTTTTAGGTTTCATTTATCTCATGAACGGTACTTGCGACGTGAAATGCATTGACACACTTCTGATTCGAAATTTCCTAAGGAGCATTCCCAACAAACTCTGATAAATAACTGAATTTATTTTACGCATGTGAAATAAATTTCATTATTACAGCGAAGGAAGGTGTGTTGCTTTCCTGCAATTCTATTTGGCGTTCAATTATAACGCGATAAACAACAAATATCTTGTCGGCCGATCGCACTTTGTGCGGAAACTTTCGACAGCTTGTGTAAGTTAGATAATTGACTTCTTTGTAATATTTAATATATGTGAATATTTGATAAATTACAAATTTACCCGCCCTCCACAAATCCCGTTTTTTAAATTTATATTTATGCATTCATATATTAAAATATTTGAAAGATACTGCTGCGTGTAGATTTATATTTGTAGGTATGTAGTATATTGCCACCTGTTGCAGTGTATGTACCAGTATTGGATCCGTAGGTGTTCTTAGATGAATTCTTCAACTCTTCGTATATGGGTACTACAGCTTATGGATAGTAAACGGAATAAGAAAGTGCGTCACGGTATTTCCAAGATAGGCACAGGTCGCCTTACGCGCACAAATTACGTGTATATTGTGGTTCTTGAATTTACAGTTTTCAGTGACAATTTGACAACTTTAACAAAATATAAGTTAAATGCGCCCCTGTTCTAAGGGTGCTCTCACCACTGATCGAAATTGGAATGGATGGATTCTTGTTTTATGACATTTAATGTCACCGCTGTTCACAGGGTGGCTTAATGAACTAATTTGCAGTTAATATCGCCGCTGTTCACAGGGTGGTGTTAAATTAATTTAATAGAACTTAATTGAATAATTGAATATTATTACCGTGACAAAATTCATGCCAATTAAATATATAAAATATTTCTGATTTTGTATTCCTTCACTAGTCTGTAATAATAAATATTCTACAGCCAATTATGTAAAAACACAAAATTTTGCCCTTTTTAGCCGCTTCTTTAAAACGGTAGGGTTCACAAAATCAAAAACCATTTACAGTCTTCCGTTTGTGCCAAGGAACATTGTGCTAAAATTTAATAAGAATTGATCAACTTAAGTAATTGGCCAAAAACAAAAGTGTCTACAGAGGACGACACGGACGTCGATGGCGACAATGACAAGACGACAGTGCAATACCATTTTAAGACCTCAATTTTTTTGCGGTCGCATAAAAAAATGTTATGTAAGTTTTATGAATATCAAACGTTATTTTCGTCCATGTTTAGATATATATTTTTTCCAAAATGAGTTAAGAATATCAAGCAATAGACAAAATTGAGTTTAAAGTAATATTTGTGAAATATCAGTTACATCAAAATTGAATAAAGGGCTACGCGGAACGCAGCATGATACGAACGCAGCATGTCGACCACTGAAATTTGAACAAGTGCAATTTAAAATGAATGTGGACACAGTATAGAGCTTGACATATTAATCAGCTTGAAACATCAATCAGTTTGACACAACCTAGTAAAAATAAAACTCAAGTGAAAAAAATTAAGCATTCTGCATGCTTGCAATTTTGGCCTCTCATATACAGATGGGTGTTGACGCAACGTTCCATCCAAGTGCACTCCAAAAGCGTTCCTCGCGTGCACTTCGTGTGCACTTGAAAGTGATTCCATGATAGCCTTGAGTGAACTTGTGACCGCTTTCAAGTGCACTTGAAAAGAAGATGCGATCGCGGGAGTGATCGCTAAGTGAACTTGAAGTGAACTTCGTGGCAGCTTTGGATTGCCCTTAACGATTGGTCAGTTGAAAACACGTGATATTAACATGACGAAGTTAGCTTTAAGCAAAAAGTATGAAGACTCGACGACTTCATTCTCTTTTTAATTTACTTTTGATGATAAATTGAAACAAAAATGCCATAATAAATTATAGCGTTCTTTTGTTTTATTTATACATTCCATGCTTACGTCATATTATATATTCTTAACGAATCATTCAAAAAAGGGGCATTTTATCGAGGTCTATGTTCATGCTGGAGACACTAAATTCATATGTAATTTTACTTTTAAAAAAACTTTCTCGCAATACCAAATTTATACATCTTTTGTCAAAAATTACCTCAAAAGTGGGAGATATTTATTTTGCTATATACGAGGGTTGTCCGTAAAGTTCGTGGACAAACTTAATAAAAATTGCTAATTAGCGAGGATGTATATGAAAATAATAATTTTATTTACAATGTGTTTAAATGCAAAAGGATGCAAAAAATCATCACAATCAGAGCACTTTTAATTACTTTTCTGTCGAAACAAAACAGACTAATGTTATACACGCGGAGCACAAACATGTAAAATGTTGACGTTGTCTGACGTCCTAATCTTTGAGTTTAATATTTTATAATAAACTCGCAATTCAACAAATGCGGAATTATTGCAGTTTTTGTCTTTAAAATATTAAGGGCATTTGATATATTTCTTGTACGGAAAAGTTATCAATTTTGAACAACTTGCAAACTTCAATGACTGATAGTCGGAAATCATGTTCACTAACACCAGTTTGAGATATATGAGAGTTGGTTAGTTGTACATATTTTATCCGTTCTCTCTGTACCACTTCAATCGTAATGCAAAACACACTTTGCCATGCCCTTTCTAAATATTTCGGGAATATGTTGGTATTTGTGGGTGTTTCCCGATGTCTGAGCGAAACTAGAGACACGTCACTGCTCCGCGTTATCGAAAAACGTCAGGTTTTCTAGAATTTCTGATTTTGCCTTGAGACATTAAAACCTCTGTTAATTTGTCATTTCAAATCTTTAGATGTTGAAATTTTGCAGTTTTGATGTTCGACATAATATAAATATTGCAATGTAATTTTCATTTCACTATTCACTGAATCCTATGAAATACCTACAAAATAATAAATATTAGACACTACATTTGACATGTAATATTCGTGTCGCTCCGGGTCACTATTCCGGGGCTTTTTACAAAGACACATTGGCAATTTTGCAAGCATAATTGAATCAACTTTTATATATCCAAATTCATATAAGCATAAGGCTTACGAATATGCAAAATATAAATATATATAACGCTGCTTTTCTTTTTATTTATCCTTGTCCACGAACTTTACGGACAACCCTCGTACATCCCTGATATTTTTTGTCAGTGCTTATTTCAATTGTCTTGACACAACATTTATAACCTGTACGAAAAAAATCCACCTGGACTTTAGACGGATTCCATGCGTATATTTTAGGCGGATTCCGCTTAAGACGTCTTTAACTGGGAATATAAGTTCTTAGGTGGAATCAAGGCGGAATATTTAAATTAGTCCGCCTAACTTAGGCGGATTGAAATTCCGCTTAAAAATTCCGCCTCTTGGAAGGAATTTAGATTTCTTAGACGGAACGAGATTAGGCGGAATCCTTAGGCGGAACTGAGCAGAAATTTCTATTGTTAGAATTTGAAAATGATTTTTTAATGCCATAAATATATAAACTCTACATACATGTATGGCAATAAATTACTGTTAAATATAACCTGTAAATTGGATCATTTTTACCATTTAACAGCTATCATGATTACTATTTTTGATGTTTAATGGAGTTTCAGAAGTCATATAAGCCAATGAAAAATATTAAGTCTTTTGAATATTTAATTTTATCATACACTGATGACTAATTATTATTTGGTGTAAAAGTATCATCAGATTCAGATCATGAGCATTTGGAAGTTGAACTACCTTTTGTTAAAATTTCATTGATATTCTATAATGGCAATTTAAACAACATTGAGCTGTACATGAAAGTATAGAATCTTATTATCTCCCCTGGATTTTGAATGATTCTATAGAAAATCAATAGACAATGCAAAATAAAATATATATGTATCTTGACCATTCAACATGGTGTCCTAAAAGACAATTTTCAACTCATTCAATGTTAAATTTAAAAGTAAAACTTCTTTAGTTAACAAGTTAAACACCATGCCCCTTTTTATTGTTCATATTTCATTTCCATATCTACAGCAATCTTAAAACCATGTTTAAAATAACTTAATTAAAAACAAATTTAATGAATTATTTTGTAGAAAGGCAAATTATTTCATTTTTTACAATGCTATAACTTTGGCACCAGATCCCCCCTTTTTCTAAGAAATGGTTATGCATCAAAAATCAAAGTGTTTGGTGATAAAATAATATAATATTCTCAAATATTGTGAACATAATCATTTACCTTCTGAACAATAATTGCATTTTTCATAAATTGTTCCCAGAATTCTCACAACATTGTTTTTCCTCTCCCCAATGTTTGCAAAATGATTTCCTTGGCTCCATTTTTGAAATTGTGCACATGTGCAAAGACTACATCCTTTTCATCAGTTTCATGACTTCTATTATTGTTAGCAGGAATTTCAAAAATAATCCATCTAAGGTTTAGACGAATTTTTTTCTGATTTCAATGTACGCCTAAGGTCCGCTTAAAGCTAACAATTTAAAATGGTTTCCGCCTGAATCCCTCTAAGGGTTAGATGTAATTTAGACGGATTTTTTTTTAGATTTCCATGTACGCTTACTTAAAGTCCGTCTAAGTTTCACAATTTTCAAAAGGATTCCGCCGGGATTCTTGCTAAAATCATGGCGGAATCCGTGTAAAATTTTCGTACGGGATGTATTTTTCCCAAAATTACCTTATAAGATTGAAATATTTTGCATTTTAGCTGTTTTTCCATTCTCGCGATACTAACTTTATACATCTTTTGTCAAAAATAACCTCAAGAGTGGGAGATATTATATGTTGGTGCTTATTTCAATTGTCGAAACACAACATTTATATGTATTTTTTCCGAAAATTACCTTATAAGATTGAAATAGTTTGCATTTTAGCTTTTTACCTTTCACACGATACCAAATTTATCCATCTTTTGTCAAAAAAGACCTCAAAATTTGGAGATATTATTTGTCAGTGCTTATTACAATTGTTGCGACACAGTATTTATATGTATTTTTCTAAAACTTTTCTTATAAGATTGAAATATTTTGCATTTTAGCTTTTTTCCATTCTCACAATACCAAAATTTATACATCTTTTGTCAAAAATGACCTCAAAAGTGGGAGATATTATACGTTGGTGTTTATTTCAATTGTCATGACACAACATTTATGTATTTTTCCAAAAATTACCTTATAAGATTGAAATATTTTGCATTTTAGCTTTTTTCCTTTCACATGATACCAAATTTATACATCTTTTGTCAAAAATGACCTCAAAAGTGGGAGATATTAGATATTGGCGCTTATTTCAATTGTCGCAACACAACTTTTATACGTATTTTTCCCAAAAAGAGATTATATGTATTTATCTGTATTTTTCTAAAAATTTTCTTATAAGATTGAAATATTTTGCATTTTAGCTTTCTTCCATTCTCGCGATACCAAATTTATACATCTTTTGTCAAAAACGACCTCAAAAGTGGATGATATTATATGTTGGTGCTTATTTTAATTGTTGCGACACAACATTTATATGTATTTTCCCAAAATTTACCTTGTAAGATTGAAATATTTTGCATTTTAGCTTTTTTCCTTTTTCACGATACCAAATTTATAATCTTTTGTCAAAAATTACATCAAAAGTGGGAAATATTATATGTTGGTGCTTATTTCAATTGTCGCCACACAACATTTATATGTATTTTTCCTAAAATTACCTTATAAGATTGAAATATTTTGCATTTTAGCTTTTTTCCTTTCTCGTGATACCCAATTTTTACATCTTTTGTCAAAAATGAACTCAAAAGTGGGAGATATTATATGTTGGTGCTTATTTCAATTGCCGCAACACAACATTTGTATGCATTTTTCCCAAAATTACCTTATAAGATTGAAATATTTTGCATTTTAGCTTTTTTCCTTTCTCCCGATACCAAATTTATACATTTTTTGTCAAAAATGACCTCAAAAGTGGGAGATATAATTTGTCAGTGCTTAATTTCAATTGTAGCGACACAACATTTTTATGTATTTTTCTAAAAAATACCTTATAAGATTGAAATATTTTGCATTTTAGCTTTTTTACTTTTACGCGATACCAAATTTATACATCTTTTCTAAAAAATGACCTCAAAAGTGGGAGATATTATTTGTCAGTGCTTATTACAATTGTCGCGACACAACATTTATAGGTATTTTTCTAAAAATTACCTTATAAGATTGAAATATTTTGCAAAGGAAAAAATCATCAAAAATTTGACCGTGCAGCACTTGTTTAATACTCATGAGGAATCCATTGAAAAAACTGCATCATAATCGGAATTTGAAATTTGCACTTTTAGGGTCCCATCTATCTCATGAACGATATATGCCATGTCAAATTTCCTAACGAGCACACTGAAAGAAACCCCATCAAAATCAGATACATAATAAGTATTCTACAGACAAATATGTGAAATCATTACATTTAACCCCTTTTTGGCATCTTTTTGAAAACGAGCGGGGCCAGAATGACCAAAATCTAAACCCAACCTTCCCTTTCTGCGAAGGAACATTCTGTTAAAATTTCGTAAGGATTGATCCACTAGAACTAAAGTTATTAACAAAGAGCAAAAGTGTCTACAGACGACGACGGCGCGGACGACGACAACGACGACTATGATGACAACGACGACAGCACCATACCGTTATATGACCTCAATTTTTTTTTTTTTTTTTTTTTTTTTTTGCTTTTTGCGATCGTATAAAAAGCTGGATTCATAATTGCATTAGTAAGTTTATCTAAAGAGCCTGGAATGTACTTCTAAGAAGACCCCATTATAACACTGGTATTGTAGGCTGCCAAAGCATTACATAAATAGTGCAATGTATGCATTTCAGTGAATAATTTTCCTTCTTGAACAAATATCTTAATGAACAATTGAAATTTTGATAAAATTAAATTGTTTGAAAAGTTTGACTTTTACTATTTCTTTATAAATGAAACATATCTGAATTATTGTTTACCTTTAACCGAAACAAAAGCAAATCCATCAGATGCAACACCATCACCAATAGTTGCTAGGCAACGGTATCTTCCAGCATCTTTCTTCATTTAACAAAATGGAAAACTTATATCATCAATTAATAAGAATGCATTTCAAACTATAAATACAACAGAATTACAGAGTAAGAAATATTTCAGGTGGCCATGCCTATGTACATGTATGTCTGTCCATTACAAATTTTCTTAATTGGACCTTGGCCTACCTGTTAAATTAATAAATACAGATGATTCGTAGACCCTCTGTTGTGCCGATGCTGAACAGATATATTCTCCGCTGTATGCTGCTCGGAAGTTTGGTATGATTACTGTTCCACCACGAACAAAGTGGTTTGGTGGCATCAGTCCACCTCGTTTTCTCCACCTTACAACAGCATTTGGTATACCTGTAGAATTGTGAAGCAATGTTTACATGTATTATACAAAATATTTAAGATTTTTCGTAAGATAAGATTAACATGCATACAATTATGACAAGAAAACAGTCATTCCTCGGGTAAAAACAAATCTACAATGCCAGTCAATGTATTATGTGGAAAATACAAGTACATGTAATTAGGGCTGTTCCAGAAATAATGCATGGGGGTCGGAAGGCACTTTTTAAAAGGTCCCACTGTGAATAAAATTCTAATTTGTTTGTCTCATTACTTCTTCAGTGCAAGTCTCAAACCCTACAACCCATCAAATTTTAATTAAAGTGCCTTCTGACCACCACCCCTCCCCCCAAAAAATATTTCTGGAACAGCCCTTACCTATTCAATGCTTTTATGACCACTGTGAAAAATATTTTCAATTCTTATGATTACATTTTAAATCAACTCTGGAACTTTCGGGTACATAATCTGTACCTGGAAGTTGCATTTCAAACAAAAATATAGGATGTTTCAGATATTTGAATGTCTTAATCGTGCAATGTCATATTTTGGCGGGAAACGTTTTCAAATAGCAGTTTTGTCGTGATTTCTCGTTGTCACATGACGAGACTTATAGATCCTATTTGTTAACTGAAAAGACCATCAGGATTTTTTTTTCTAAATTATCTGCCATATGGTCAAAAGTGTTTCATTTAAAAATAAAAGATTAGTTCAATATACGATATTCTCTTATGATGTGGCAGCAATATCTATTTCTTAAACGATAAGATAATTTTTCGTATCACTTAGTGATAACTTTTATGCTGTCATGTCATTGGCCTTTCATACGATTAGATAACTTTTCCGCCGTATTTTCATTGGTTGTTCTAGATATCACACACCAGGTCAAACCAACGTCATGGGAATTCTTTTTTAAATTCCGTGCTCATTGCATTATGTCGTCTGCATTATTTTTTATTCCATTGGCAAGTAGAAGAAATGAAAAAATGAGCTTCCTTTGTACACACCTATTAATTCACTCTCCCAAACAGTTGAATATATTTTGGCCACTTGAAATATATTATTTACTATCTTATTTACAATTTTCTTTATATTGATCTCATATTTTTTTCTTCGTGCACCTCAATGATGTCCATTAGAAATTCAAAGGACAGATATTTATGTAATATTAAAATACTGAAAGAGAACATAATTACATACGTTTTTATTTTTTAAATTCGGTATGTGCTCGCCATAAAAATATAATGTTATCACCGTTGGCTGTCGTTGACTATCTCACAAACTAAATTAGCAAATGTATATTTAATAAATAATGGAACCCATATATACGCCTCAATCATCATGTGACCACGCTGTTTCTTTGAAGTTTCTCAATCGGATACGATTCGTGATGAATGAAAATGCTGTATATTATTTGTCAACAAGAAGAAATGCCAGACATATTTCTGCAGTTATAGACACTTTCCGCTAGACTTTGTGGTTCCCCTCGTTCTATGTCTGATATGCAAGTCTGTCTCTTGAAACGGCGGGGGGTGAGGTTTGAAACAAATTTCGGAGCTTGCGGTTTTATCTTCCGGAAATCGGGATAGCCCTATATTAAAGTCGAGAAATCGGGATGGAAATTCCACCAGGATACGAGAAAAGTCATGTTTTATGCACGGGAAATCGGATACGTTTTGGTGAAATTTACCGGGTGAATTTACCGGGTTTGGCAAAAAAATTGTCTATTTCATGTACCTGTACATAAGTCGTTTTAAACGTTTCGTGACTCCGAAAGGCTTAAATTAAAGTATGAAAACAGGATTGAATGCCCACGGGAAACGGAAAATTCATGCTTTTAATCACGGGAAATCGGAATTTTTATAATGAAATTTACCAGGAGTAACAAAAAGTATTTCATTGCGTGTACCTGTAAAAACCTCCTCGAGATCACTTCCAGGACATCGGGATTTGCTATTTTAACTCTTGTGTATTTGGGTAGGTCTCGGGTGGCACACGACAGTCTGCCGTACGGTTTTGTCCATGTCCTCTGATTGAGCATGTTCAGTTTTTTATGATTATGTCAGTTTGATTCAAATTTCCCATCAATTTTGATAGCGGCCAAGAAAGGAGGGGCAAGACATCTAAAACTAGGTCCACACTTGTTTATTGCTAAAAATAAGTTAAATTTCCTTATTTCCTCCCTGTGTGTGTATTGGGATCATTGACCCTGGAAATTGACATCAGAATCAGTTACCAGAGAGAAAGAGAAATTTACACCTACATTTAATTACAAATCATTCGTAAAATTTTCACAGAAATTAATTTTATTACTGTATAGATGTTTAAAACTGAAATTACAATTCAACCGAGCTTTCACTCAGGTTTGTCCAGGTACTCCAACAAAGAATTTTTTAAGCACATTTTGATGATTTATCAATTTTCAATGCACAAATACACAATGATGACATGGTGCATGAAGACGCACGTTAAGTGATGTATTTAAATTACAACCTATACTTTTTTAATGCAAAGTTTCAAATAGATTCACGAATGCACGTTGGTGCAGGGCAATTTTAACTTTTACGTGTTTTTGCAGTTTTCTCGAGTTTTGGTCGTAATTAATCATAAATATTGGTCAAAGCGTCGTAACTCTAAAACAATTTTGAACCAGTTTCTCCTTAGCTCTGATAGAACTGGTAAATGCGAAGAAGATAAAATACCGGAAGTGGACCAATTGTAATTTTTTAATGATGTTAATTTTGGAGATTAAAAGTTTAATGTCTAATTATTGAAGCAGATAGCTATCTTTTTTGCACAGATATATTCGTTCAATTCAAACATTCAATTTTTTCGTTGGAGTACCTAGACTTTGTCACCAGCGAGGAATCATTTACTTGTCATTGCTATTGATTGGAGTGTACATGTGCGTATAATGCAACATAGTTCCTGCATCTACAACACTTATCGTTGTTTATAGTTTCTACTTTATATACAGGGAAAATTTATTGTTGACTTTACATTCATTATATAGATAAGTTTAAAGTACATAATCAATCTTCAATGTATTCACAAACACAACTAAATTCTCCCAACTTAACATAATTGGGAGAACACGACAGAATGGTTTATCATGAGAGAAAAAGGTTTCACAACTCGTGATGCTTGTATATCGCTTGTTATCAAATCTCGCTATTTAATTTCAAATAATAATTAACTCGCTGAAGCTCGTTAATTATTATTGTGTAATTAAATAGCTCGATTTGATAACAAGAGATATGCAAGCCTCACTCATAATGAAACCTATAATTATCTTGTTTGACAAGTGAAATGACAAAATATTACTATACATTACTATTTAAAATTTATGTACATTACTATTCAAAAGAAGAGCTGTCGCCGAATGGCATCAAATTATACCCCTGCTCACTGAACCCTGAATCGGTATGTTAAGTGCAAATTTAAGTGTTTGTGGACACAATAGAAGTATGGACATAAGGCAAGTATCAAATATTGATATAATTCCTCAAGAAAATTTAAACTAAAATATATATGCTTCAAATTTAAAACATTGACTATGCTGGTAACAAGGCGGTAGTATCCCGACAGTTCTGGAATCGTATCAAACGATATAGCATGTTCATCCAACATTATTAATAATAACAGCTTATTATTAATAATAACAGCTTTTTACTAAAGGCATTTCTCACCCTCGTTTTTACGGAAATGTTGTTAAAAAATGTCAAAAATGATAAAAAATCCAGAAAAACTGGGACGTAATTTACATTCTTTACGTAATAGGGGATATTGACCGGATATACTTCATGATTCCGTTAAATTGGCTTTGGGGTCCAATGACCTGAAGATTTTAAATCATACTGGCCTCTCACTGATACTGCCGATGTCTACTGAAATCCATGATAATTCTTTACCAAACCCTTCGGGAAGTATTGAATTTGATTATTATTCCGTAGTGCGACAGTGTTTTACCAGCAGGCTAGGCTACTTGAGCTAGCCGGCAGTTTAGTGGCGAGCACTCCTCGACCCATCTTTCTAAATTACGTTTTGTCCATTCTTTCCTTTTCCAGATTGTGGTCTTAGAGTTAGTGGTCTACCTGTATTGGGTTTTATTTGTATGTTTATTATACTATAGGGAAACGGGATAGAAAAAGGGGAGGTTTGGGTACCCATAAACCGGTTTAACCCTACCGCTGGCTGTTGCCAGTGCCGGTACCAAGTCCGGCTATCCCGAGTTCCTATCGTTATCTATGTTTGTATTTTGTCATTTTATTGTTTTTCTTGTGCAGTTCCCTGGTTGATTGTGGCATATGATTGCAATGTTCGGCCATTGTAAGTGTTTCCTGTTATCTTCCTTTCATTAATCCAAAGCTTCTGACAAAACTTCAGAATTATAGTTTTCATAACGAGAAAGGCTCGTTTATTATATTTTGAAATTACATAACTCTAGCTGATATCCATCGATATACAATTCTTTCGAGTTGTTAAAACTATTTCTCTAATGATTTTCATAATATTCAGTGCCGAACTGCTGTTTTGTTTCAAATAACAAAACCGTTACTAGGTAACGCTAATCACGGCCAACGAGATTTCAAAGTTGTCTAATAGAAACGTCGAATAAGAAGTAGCACATCACTCGTGATGTGTTATTACATGGCGCTCGAGCAATGAAATTCCTGTAAAAGGGGTTCAACAAGTTCATATCTACCTCCAGCTTCAAAGTCTCGTTGTGAACCACAAATAACTATCCGTGCAAGGAATATATAATAATCGTGCATCATAAGAGAACTGTACTTATACCATTGCTGAAATGCGATGAAAATTTATTATATATTGCTGCAAGCGTCAAAAATAGACTAAGTCGGTAAACAAGAAGTAATATCTGCACAGGTATGAAAACGCTTCCCACCATATGGCATGATCTTATTAAGCTTCAAACAAAATTTCACATTTCTACCTTTTACCATTTCTGAGATAAATGTGACGAAAAATTACTTTATAATGTTATTCACTAAGTCGGCAAATTTGAAGTGGTATTCCGATTGGTCCAAAAACGCATCCCATAATATGGCATGATTATGCAAAGCTAGTGACGAAATTTCAGATCTATATCTTACAACACTGCAGAGGAAAAATTACTATATAATGCTACAAGCGTCAATTGCTGACCAAGTCGGTAAACAGGAAGTTGTATCCGTATAGGTGTGAAAAACACATCCCGTGATATGGCATGATCATATAAAGTTTCTTGAAAAATTAAGATCTTTACCTATCACCATTGCTGAGATAAATTCGATAAAAGTACTATGTAATGCTAAAAATGTCAAAAATTGAATAAATCGTTCAACAAGAAGTAATACCTGGACAGGTCTGAAAATGCATCCCACAATAAAGCATGCTCATACAAAGCATGTGACAAAATTTCAGATATGTACCCTATACCATTGCTGAGATAAATGCGACCAAAATGTGTTACGGACGGAACCACACTCCCACCCACCCAAACACCCACACACTCACCCAACCACCAACAGATCGAAAACAGTATACCCACATCCCCGATTGGTAGCGGGGTATAATTACTGTACATTACTATTCAAAATTACTGCACATTACTCTTCAGAAGACAGCTTACGTTTTTTGGAGCTACCAGCCTACTTATAACAGGACAACAGTTACTCAAATATTTCACTACTTCGCTACCAGTTTTTTTATTATTTGCAGTGTGACTAGATATTTGTTCAATATGTTGTCCCTACCTACACATCTATATATCGATTTGGCAAATATTCAAGTTTTAAATTACCTTCTGTGTCACATTCCAGTGTTACAGTCTCTCCCTCTCTTAAACTAAGTTGTCCTGGTCCTCTAATATACATTCCCGTTTCCCTTGAAGGTGAAATGTCTTGGACTAAGAAATATTTTAAACATTATTAATTAGGTCATGATATAAAAAATCAAAACATTCATCTCATTTTCTTTCAAAATTGGAAGGAGTCTTTTTTTTTCTGTTTTTTTTTCAGAGTACCCGAAAACATTCGGACTGACAAGTAGGAAAGTTTTTCGGTCCAAACAAACATTTGTCTGACTGAATGAAAAATTTCTTTGCGCAAAAACATCAAACAGAAATCTAAGCGGGGCAAGTGGTTAACGAAAAATGTGGCAACCAGCCAATGGGAACGGGTTGCCGTTTTGACAATCATTTTCTGTCAATTGTAGACATATTTCCGCTTAATATCACATCTAAATTTTGAAAATTTTGACATATTAAGAATGCAATCATTGATGTTTGCTGCCATTTAAACAACATTTTCACCTCTCAAATAAAGATCGAGGGCATGGTAAATTACGTATCATTAAAAACGTTGGAACTGATCATTTACGGACCACTAGGCGTACATATGGATATTTGATGTCTCTCCTGGCGCATTTTTGACGACTAAACTGACAAAACGACACTTGTCAAGAATTCTGTTTTTGGTTATTTATCAACAATTTAAGTGCACAATGAAGATTTTAAAAATAAGGCATGAAAATGTTTCAATAATTTCATTTTTTTCAAGTGGTGCTAACTTAGTGGTAGGATGAGCATTAATTATACTATAACTAATCCTAGATTCTGATTATCGCAAAATATTCAACGAATGATCGAATAACGCAGTAATTCACGAATGCGCGCAGCGCATGAGTGAATTACAGCGTTTTTCGATCATGAGTTGAATATTTTCGATAATCAGAATCTAGGATTAGTTATTGTTTTTATTATATAGATCAGTTCTTGCATATTTAATGGTTTAATTTAAGATTCTTTTCATGAACTACGTTTTCGATGTTAATCCGCTGAGACGTTTACTTAACAACGACGTTGACAACGTCTATTGTGACGTCACTTCCTAGAGTGAAATTATGGAAAATAATTTCACAGTTAATTATCACTTTTAATTCACTGAGAAATTTCAATCTTTCACTGCAATCTATATAATAATGATTTTTTTCCTCAACTTTGCAATTGGTATATACTATATAACATCTATGTAAAATATTGCTGGGTTTAATACATGATTATAAATAAAACAAAATATATATATTGGTGTAGTATAAGCATGACATTGGGCTAGTCATAATTTCAATGGTGATGCTGATATAATTTAGACAGATAAGGATGCCGATTGAGGTTTTTTATTTCTACAAGACTTCTCCATGACTTCAGGATATTTTTTATTTTAGCATGAAATTTTGAGAATTTTGATGTTACGACAGATCGTTTTTTTTCATTTATCAAATTTAATTCATGACACTAATTGAAGAGGGGTTATTTTTGGGCCTTGATAGTAAATGTCACAGATAGGCAAAAGTATTATTTTCAATTGAAGTTGTAGAATTGTGAAATCATCGGAACTGACATTAATTTTGCTTTCATTCATTGATTATCTAAGATTTTTGGCAAAAAATAGACTCACCAATAACTTGTACAGTCTCTGTTACAAATCCAAAATCATTTCTAGCTTGACAACGATAGTTTCCAGAGTCTGTCCTTTGGATGGCGTTGATTGTAAGTGTTGCAGATCTTTTATTGGGAGTTGTCGCAACTTTCACCAGTAAGTCACCATGTGATGGCGGTGTCTCATATTTCCATACTACTGTCGGTACAGGATCTCCTTCACCGATACACTCAAGTGAAATCCTTTGTCCCATTACTGCATATACTTTTTTACTTGGATGTATAATAATCCTTGGAGAAGCTTTAAAGAGTACACCACATATTTATTAGTGGCTTTCCACAGACATATATATTTCTATCTTTAAAATTTGATATATTGCATACCCAAAATACAGGACTACTTTTGATGCCCAAATGGAAGTTAGTAACTGAATTCCTTTATGGACTTAACATTAGTTAAACAATATGCCTCCCATACTATTTCTCCATGGGGGTATTACAACATGTGCAACTCTACTAAAATGTTGTGTTTGAGCTGTTACTATGGTTGTTCCTCATTTACATTTTTTATGTTTAGTTAGAATGCACAGTGTTGTTGTACTTATCCTTAGTCCAAGGTCATCAAAAAGTTGTGTGATTGCATGATCTGCTATCAAAATAGAAGATTCTTTTAAAGAAATGGGTATAATTTTTGGGTTTTTTTGCATTGAGTCCTTGCACCAGTCACCTGATTTTTTTTTTAATTGAATGTATGTACATCTCTTTTTTTACAAATTTAAATCTGAGAGAATTAAAGACTGCTGATACAACAACACTAATGATCATTAAATACCTTGAATAACAAGGGTAGCTGTAGCTGTAACCGATCCCATATCATCAGTTGCTGTACATACGTATCCCCCTGCTTCTTCTCCTGTCACATCTGTAAACTTGATCACACCATTTTCCATTGTGTTGATGGTTGATGTCATTGGTTCACCTCCTGCTCTGTAAAACAGATAAACATACAAAAAGATGTAAAATGCTTCATTAACAAACTCATTTCTCTTTGTTTATTTAAATTCAATAGAGCTTGCTCAGGAGACCCCCTCACAATTAAATGTAATTCAAAGAACGAGTAAATGTTGAGTAGACTGTGAACAGTATTTACTAGGCATTGTGATAAACTGTTCACTACAGAAGTTTTACGGTCGACATCACGATCTTGTGGACCGCTATGGGATATCTGTTTCCAAGATGGCAACAGATCTTTCTCTTTGCCACTAAAGCTTGTTTTCCTCTACCGGATTTGACTTTAATACCGGAGTTGACATGTTCAAAACGGCGGGTATCTTATAATAAGCAGGAGATGCTTATGCTACCGGTTCACCTGATCTCACCCATGGTTTTTTTATCGGGTCCGTGTTGTTCATTTTTGTATATATGTGTGTCTTCATTTTCTTTTCTGTGCCGTGCTCATGTTTTGTCTTTGTTTCTTTGTTTATCCGACGCTGCCATTGTCATTGGATTGTGCGTTTTTGACTGACGTTTCGGTTCTCACTTACATATATACTGTGAAAGTACAATTGTTCGTGGGGTTCCAATTTTTGTGGATTTCGTGGTGCGCTGTAAATACGAAATTGAATTCCGAACGAATTGCATTTTTTTTTCATAGAGATTTATTGCATAGAATTTGAAACCACGAATTTAGGTACCAAGGAAATAGTGATATTTATGAAAACCACCAAAATTTATGTCCAAGAATAAAAGTTCTTCCACAGTATTTGAATAAGTATACATTATCAGTTACCTTGTCCAAGAATAAAAGTTCTTCCACAGTATTTGAATAAGTATACATTATCAGTTTACAGTTCTACCCATAGGCATTGAGAATTTTTCAATGTGAAGCTCTTATTAACAGCATGAGGTGCAGACTTAGTCTGTATAGTGTTGCTTAAGGGTGATACAAATTCAATGCATATTGGTAAAAATGCAGGAAACATATTTATACCCTTCTTTGCCTTTTATTTCACCAAAAATGCATATGAGTGGACATGAATTTATATGAAATTTCAATGTCATCAAATTTGCACATTAAAACAAGTGTGATATATAAGCAGAAAAAGGCCCATACTTTGCTGTTTTTAGGCGATTTGATTTTGGCTTAGTAATTTCTTCAGGATATTAAGGTTTTGGTGCCAGATATTATTTACTTATGCACAGAATATGTGATGCTAACACAAAGGACTTCAATGGTACAGGCATTAACAATGTTATTGAAAATTTGTTGGATTTTGTACCAATAGGAACCAACAAATTTTATTACAAGCCAGGGATAACTCACAATGAGCAGGAAACTTATTGGTGAACATCTTCGCTAGCCACAGTTAACAGTCCGTTCCTCTCCTCTTCACCCTTAGCGGATCAAGCTAGATTTATGAAGCTTCAAATCCATAAATTTGATTGGTTGAAGCTCAACCTAGCTGCATCCTATCGTGATACTTTAAAAATCGTATTTGAGTATATAAAATGACAATAAAACTTAAAATAGAGTGTGTATTGATTTTTTTAATTTTGCAAAATTCTAGGATTTGTAATGTTTCTTCACTTCTGAGGTTTTCAAATCCCTTATATTAAATGTTTTTTTTTAATTTTGACTTTATTATTATATCATAAATGATCCTTAATTTTGACAATAAATAATAATGCTACTGTAAGTAGTTGATCTCTCTCCCCCTCATCCCAATTCTACATTGGAATAATGCATGTTTCACTTACCTTGCCCAAGACACTGTTGGCGTAGGATCTCCACCCATAACTCTGCACTGGAACAATGCACTTTCTCCAACTCTGATTTTCTGAGACAGTGATGGATATATGTCCAACTTGGGCTTAGCATGTCCTTAAACATGAAGATATTAAATGAGTATTATTTGTAATTTACAAATCTGTAGTAAAATACACTTGTATACAATATTAGTTTAAAAAAGTTTAATTTATGTTTAAATGAGAGTTTAAGCAATGTTTATAAGATAATCATTTATCATATCCAAATCTTCAGTTTACAGTTGGACACATAGATCAGACCAATGTTTCACAGCAGGATCATTCTTTATCACATTAACCATGTTAACTGATACACCTAAACAAATTTCTTGTTTGACCATCTTCTAATATTAACAACACAAACATCTGTACATCATCAAAATTGCGACTGTAAGGGTCATGGCATGGGCTCTGTATTTCAGTTTCTAGTTCATTGCAGAATGGTCAAATTGTGTATGAGAAATTTCAAGAACAATTCATTTTTTTCACATTCGTTTGTAGAAATTGAATTATAAACTGACTTTACTGGATATTATTTTTATTTAATTCATGAAGAACATAAGAATTTTAGTGAAGAAAATGCCTGGAAGAGAATTTGATGTACTTCAAAAAAGAAACAGGGTGTCCCCTAGCAGAAAATTACATCTTCAAGTCAGTCGGACTTAGCTAAACTAGACAATAGAAAAACTAAGCGGACAATTAATTAAGAACGGAATCAGAACACCGAAGACTTTATCAAAGTCAATTTTAAAACAATGTTAGAAACAGTATAACAGTATCAGGATGATACAGATCCAGAGAACATAGACATTACATGTACAAGGAAAACTAGCAAATGGTACGACATGCAACGATAAAGCAACAATCTGCAAGACTGTTTTCCAAAGGAGCAGAATATTCAAATGGAGTTCAACCTTCTGACAGGTAAGGCACATGCATCTTTTACCTTAGAGGCACCTTTCCAAAGATTGTGTTCTGATTAATTTTCCAATGTGGATATAATTTCACTTGTGAGTCAAAGGCAGATCCTTGAAATTTCAGGAAATCATTAATTGGACAAGTACTTGGGTCGAAGAAGCTGGAAGTATTCACAGTTCTATGATTACCAGAAATTAATAAAGTCAATTGTCTTAAAAGGTTAAAGATAAGTAGTCTTTTGTTATGTTATGCACATATAAACTTTCAATAAAAACTACCTTTGTATCAGGTTATAATATAATAATTCAAAGACTGAAAGTCTAATGTGAGTTGCCAATATAGATAAAAGAAAATCATGCAAAATCCATTAAACTTAAAAGTTTGTGATCAAGCGAAAAATAAAACATGATACATGAAACGTCATGCATGCCGCAGTAAAAAAATATGTTCAATTAAAAAGATATAGTGCAGATTATTGAGATATTTTTAAAATACATGATGTTTTCCAAATTCAACGGAATACCAGTCATTACTGTTTTTATTTTATAAACTGTTGCAAATGATTTACATAGTTTGTTATAAAATCTAGGAATGTTGTTACATTAAATGACCTCTAAAGCTAGAGATACAGAGTACAGCGTTGATAAGGTTTATTAAATCTAAGAATAAAGCAAGTAGAAATCATAACAATCTGGAGTCCTCAGTATATTCAAGTGCATTAAACAATTAAAAATGTGTTAAGCCGTCCATAGACCCGTAATTTAAAGAAATAAATGCTACAGTAATCGCATAAATGATTTCTGTATCAATACAGAGAATAAGAAGCACATATTGGTTATACTTGTACATTTGTTCAACCTATATTTTTTAATAGAAGCTGATATTTCTTGCATCTAACAGTATCAAGGATATAAATATTGGTTTTTGTCTAAGGGTTAGAAAATGACATTAACCAATCCGCTACCAAACAGACCTCTCAAAACACTTTATGCCTTACTGATAGTGTGACGGGTGTCGCTAGCGGGGCAGGACATGCTTACCCTTCCGGAGCACCTGATGTCACTCCCGGTTTTCATGGGAGTTCACACTATGAGTGCCTTAGTTCTTAATGTTATCTTTTTATTTCCGTGCATTGTAGCTGTCTCACGTCCTTGTTTTGTCTTTGTTTTTATCTGTTACCGTTTCTGCCATGTCTTTGGACTTCGATTTTTGTAGTCATCGCTTCCCTTGTTCCTTCGGTATTCTACTGCCGCTGTTATCTATCAATAATCAACAAAATTTTATTTTGTACAATATCCAATCAGCATTGAAGTTGAAAAGGGTTTTCTTGCCGTATTTTTATTCTCAATTATTCTCAGTTTTCATAACAAAGAGTTGCAAGCTTTCAGGTGGGCTTTAACTTAAATTCAAATATTTTCAGCAAAGTCATTCGTGTTGGCTCCATTAATGATACAGTGAATACCAAAGAATCCTTTGGTGCATCACTCATGGTGCAAATTTATAGGAGCAAACTGTAAATAGTCAAGTTTAATTTGATTGCACAACAAACTAATCATATATATAGTCAACCATGCATTCAAGTTGCATCTTATATAAATCGCACAACATCGGAAGGTCAATAGAATCCATTATATTTAGCAACAACTAGAGTCAATATTGATATAAACTTTAAATTAGCTTTATTCTACATTATTTTGCTTTTATTATTTTGTTTATTTTTTAGGGCATTATACTTATCACTTTTATTACTTTTAAAATCTGTTGTAGGTAAAAATCATGAAAGAAAACATAAGAGAACATATTAGGAGAACGTGGTCAGGTGGTACTGCAAGAAATCTTGATGTTCAAAGATAGCTTCAGTGACATAAAAAGGTAAAGTGGTAGACTTCATACAAATGCACTGAAAATTTATGTGCATTGAAGTGGAAAAAACATCTATGAAGGGTTTTGTGGACAGTTAAGCATCAACCAGCTACATAAGCAAGCATCCATTCAAAACATTTAACACAAAATTCAATGTATAACTTCAGGAATTTGAATATGTGGAAAAAGGGATCTCATTTTAGGAAAGGTTTTATTGAAATTGAACGTCTGCAACTACAACATTTATAAAAATTTCATATTTTCAAGACTTTAATTCACAAATTAGCCTTGGTTAGAACTTTTGCAAAAATACAAAATGAATTCTTATTTGGATCTATGACATTGCGACTTCAAGAAATAGTAGTTCTTCATCATATGAATGGAAAGAACATTATGTTTTAGCTACAGTAACTGCTCCAGCATTAACAGAAGACAGTGTTATAGCAAGTACTTCGACTGAAATAATTGTTTTACTACATGCAGAAATGATTTCTATCAGTGCATGAATGTTACAACCAAATTCTGACTTGTTAAGCAAACATCATATAGCAGGAGGAAAGAAGCTGTTTTAACAATAGATAAGGAGACTGCAATATTTGGAATTCTTAAACTGGCACGGGGAAGTAGCTTCCTATATAAAGGTAAGTACGGATGTAAAGGGTCTGAAATATATGATAAGGTTAAGAAATATCAGGATATATCAATAGGTCTTAATTTCTACTTTGAGCATATCATAAGGCTGCAAATTACAGCATCCCATTTACATAACCACAAATGTATCATCATATAAGCAAGATGACACTATCCAAATCATATATACACTATACAAAAATATATGAATAGGTAGAAGAATTAAAGGACTACCTTTTTAACATTGGCATAAAATATGAATAGGGTTGGTTTAAATTTTACTATCCGCACACCTGTACCAAAATACATGGTAAGTTACTCCCCGTGAAACTTACAAATTCTACCATTTGGATTCCAGCAAATAAAAAAATAAAAAAAGTCTGAATCAACTTATGAACATGATATCCAAAAAATTGACGACAAAGAAGTTGTTACAATAAATACAGTATCATCTACATATAGTTCTCAAATGATTGACAAAAACCTTCTAGATTTTGAACATTAGAACTTCTTCTACTTCTATTTAAAGGTTTGCCCAGAACAGTCTGGAAAATGTTAATTGACCATTTACATTAAATGGATTCAAATCGTATATATTTTACTAGCATTCAGTATTTTTTTCCTCATGATTGTTTAGAAGGTGCTTTGATTCAATCTTTGGGGACACTCAAATACAATTTGAGTTTTTGGACATTTATGAAATTTGTCACTGGTAATTTTTTTAAAAAATCATTTATCCCCAAGTATTTCGAGGACTTTATTATATCAAAATTCATTCCAGCGCCAGCCGATAGAATTCTGCTTATTACTAGCAATATAAGCTATCCCCTTTCAGCCCCTCGGCTGATGATGAGACCCTCGTCTCTCCGCTTTTGTGGAAACCCGTTCCAAAGTCCATTGCTGGCGTATTGTAGGACAGGCAGGTTCTTCTTCACACTGGGGTTGTAGGCTGACTTGCTCTGGCAGGAAATTCAAAATTTTCATTTTACTGAGTGTTCCCTTGGACCAAAAAAAATTTGTTTCATTATTGATTGTGTAATATATTATAAAGTATATAAATTTATCCTGTTTTAAGCTGGTATGATTTACTGAGACTATACTATAGTTATATCTCCTAGTTCCATGACTTGTAAAGCACTGTAAATGAAGTGTCACACTTTAAATACAGAAGACTCTAGATCAAATGACAGTTGATAAATGCATATTATATGAACAGCTGATTTAAAGGCTTATAAAATGATTGCAAAATTTTGACAATGAAACATTTAATAAGCATACATTTGTAGCAAGTATGGATATAATATTATAATGTTATGTATATCGAAATTGTGATGCCGAGTTCGCGCGTAATGCATTATCTGACACGTTTCTGATAAAACATTTTAGTTTGATACTTTTTAGAAATCGATTAGGTTCACAGCGCTGTTCTAAAACGTTTTACGAAACGTTTCGAAAATGCATTGCGTTCAAAACAACGGCAGTAGAATACCGAAGGAACAAGGGAAGCGATAACTACAAAAATCGAAGTCCAAAGACATGGCAGAAACGGTAACAGATAAAAACAAAGACAAAACAATAGATATAGACGATAGAATTCTGCTTATTACTAGCAATATAAGCTATCCCCTTTCAGCCCCTCGGCTGTTGATGAGACCCTCGTCTCTCCGCTTTTGTGGAGACCCGTTCCAAAGTCCATTGCTGGCGTATTGTAGGACAGGCAGGTTCTTCTTCACACTGGGGTTGTAGGCTGACTTGCTCTGGCAGGAAGTTCAAATGATTATTTCGCATGTGAAACGTTTTATTGTATTTTTTTTTATTTAGCTTATTACTTGTTTAGCCGATGCAGGCTCTACATAGATATTTTAGACGAATAAAACCAAAAACAAAAAAATCATGTCATTCCAATCCATATTTGAATTACATGAAATTCTGTTCACATGGTCTTTCTTATACGTTTCGAAAACATTCTAGAAAACGTATACCTGATTGCTTTCTCGATAATACGTTTTACCTGAAACGTTTTCGCAATGCATTAAACATTTGTTGACGTGTGAACGCAAAATGGCTTCGAAATGTTTCGAAAACGTTTTCGATGCGTTTTAAATGTCCGTGTGAACACGGCTCGAGTTTCCTTTAAATTTTCATCAACTGAGGTGTGGTCCGTTTGTCACTTCTACCGATGAAAACTTCTTTAAAATTTTGTAAAATTTGCTGACATGATCAGGCCTCTACATCAGCTTTTATTTGGATTTGTCCTTCGGAAAAGTCACTTTAAGATGTATTTGTCCGAAATGAATTATTTCTTGTCCACAGTGAAGAATTTCATTTTAATTTGCTCTTTCCACTTATCATACGGACAAGAAGTTTGGAATTTTACTTGACCGATTCAAAGTTGGACTGAGAGGGACAAGTCGGACAAGTCTAAATATATAGCCCTGATGATAAACAAAGCTTAGATCAATGTAACGTTAAGTTTGGAATTCTATACAGCTAATGATTTACTTTTGTACAGCTGAAATTTTACAATTTGTACACAAAACTTGTTTGTGAGATTTTACCACATTACTACATACAGTCAAACCTGTATTAATGGGCACCTCTATAAAGCAGGCTCCTGTTCAGAAGGGGTAGTCTGGGCTCCCCCCACCATTTGATTGCCTATAAAAATACCCTCTTTAAAACGGGCATTGGTCAACACAGGCAGCAGGCACTCCTCATAGATCCGAACTGTCTTTTAAACTCTATAAAACAGGTAGGGGAAATGATGACTTGGGAAATAAATGGTGATGAAATAATGACTTGGGAATAAATGGTGATTGTAGGTATAAGTTATCTTTAACCTCGAAATTTTCCTAAAATCAATGATAATTAGCGATCACACGTGAATAATGTTAACTTTTTAAACCTCAAAACATATTAATCTTATCATACAAAAAATATTTTCTGAAAAAGAAATTTCACTGCATTGTTAATATTGGAATCATTTTGTGAATTTTATTTGCCTGCAAAAACCAATTAACCTCTATAGTAAGGCCACCTGCCTATATAGGGCATTATACTCTCGTTCCTAAGCTGCCCGTTGTAGACAGGTTTGACTGTAGTGTTTTCTCTACATTGCATTTTGATGTTGTATCTGATATAAAATTACATTAGTTTTCATACATGAGATTAACCAAAATACACCTTCTACAAAATTTAGAATTTTACAGCATTATGATACAATGTACATACTTTCTACTTCTACAATAGCCCATCCTTGTCCTAGGCCAACCACATTTTCAGCCTTACAGATATAAACACCTCTGTCTTCTATCTGGGCATTGGTGATTCTTAAAGTCTCTCCAACAACCTGAAGCCAAAGAAAGAGAACATTGAAATAAAAGATACAATTTTATTTTAGAAATACTTCATGGCAGTGATATGTACATTTTGTATTTATTTTCTCACTTCAAGATCATTTTTGAACAGGTGTACTTTTGGATGTGTACATATACAAAATTACTGTGACTATAGTAAGGTTTCTGAAATTGTAAATGAAAATTTCCTCTATCCCCATCACATTTACTCGGAAATGGAAAGGACTCTGAAAATTTTGTTTGCAATCTTCCAAAACTAATGTCTCAAGAAGAATCCAAAGACACAAATCATAGTAGAATCAGATCAATAGAAATTTTAGTACTTTTTTAAAAGACATTTTGGTCCCCTTAACCTCCTTAAAGCTCCCATTTGGTAAAAGCTTCACATAAACAGTTCAATATTACTGTAAGATAATGTCATATCCATATAAACACATCCAGTTAAAATCTGATGACTTCGTTAAGTCAGAAATTGGCCCCTATAGCTTTAAAATTGTTGCTGTATGTACAAAAATTACTTATAACTGAGCATCAAGTTTCCAGTCAATTTAAAAAGTACATTAAAATCAGACTTACATTTATTAAGGAAAAAGAAGAGCACCAAACCTTAACTTGTAAGAAGTTTAAACATATATTTGTTCCACCTGACAAAAGTTTTGTTGGAACAAATATTATAAACATTGGCATAATATTTCTTCCTTTTGGAACAAATATTATATAACATTTATTCCGTTAGGAACAAATATCATAATATTTGTTCCAGTGGAACAAATTTTATGTAATGTTGTTTCCATTCGAACCAATTTTATGGTGGAACTTATTTTCTGTTACAGAAGCATACCCCCTCCCACTTTCTTAGGGAAACATCCACTAACTTATCAATCTAATACAATTTTTAAGAAACAAATTGTTATTTTCATACAAAAATGTTCATTTTACAGCTGTATATACATTGTATGCTGAAACAATTATTATTTACACAATATGATAATAGAAGCCAACCAAAAGCAGTTAGTTATGTTGTTTTAGCTCATTAATCTTATAACAGTTTTGCTAACAACTCCATTTTCTTTTAAAGCTATTTTTTTTTTTACAAAGAGAATTACAAGAAAATGACCTTTTAAGCTTGTCACGCAAAATCTCAAAGACACAAAAGCAGTTATGAAGAGATCTCTAACATAGTGCTTCATATAAGTCATCACCTACTAAGTAAGCATAATTCACAAATAAAGTATAACCTGATGTCTAGCAGTAAGCTCTCCCCTAGATTTAGACCATACTATTTTAGGTGCTGGAGAACCAGTTACAGCACATCTAAGGGTACCAGTAGTTTCCTGAGCTATAGTTGTCCTTTCTGGTGTGACTTTAGCTGTTGGTACTTCTACAAATAAATAATATGGCAGGTGGAAAACGTTTCCCATTTAAACCCTTTTAAAACACAAAATTAGCAACTTTTTTCAAGTAAATACAGTTTTTTTGCCAATTACACTACTAATGTTCATTTATTTGTTCTCTAGCAGTTTTATAATTGTTTCAATTTTTGGTCTTCCAGATATTTTGATTTGATCTGCACTAAACAGACATGTTGCAAGAGAACTTTCTAACCAGCGTTCAGAATTACCTGGTAGATAAACATCCTATTGTATTTCTACCTTGGTGTTTATTCTGTCGCGGTCAATACTCAAGTGTGATTAGTCAATTTGATGTTGTGGATATTCTACCCTAGTGCATTTCATCCAGTAAGAAGGAATTCACTGCCGGAATAAATCTCCCTTTATAATAGTTCGTTCTTCAAATGACAATCAAAGCTCTATAAGAGCTGCAGGTATTTGTATGTGATAAAGTTAAATAAATCACCTCATTTCTATGTCCAATTTCAAACTTAGAAATACCAATGCAGTCAAAATATGATCATGTCATATTAGCAAGATTTGTTAGGAGTATCATAATTTCCTAAATTATGAGCGTTGTTTTAGGGATATGAATTACCGTTTTTATTCTAGGGATATTAAAAGGAAATGCGGAATGTTAATAAACCTAAATATTTTCATGCAGAGGATATCCCGAAGTTTCAGACAGAAACGGCCACTCTCTACGTACGTTTTTCAAATGCATGCAATTACCCACGATTATGCAAGACGAATTTTGTATATGGATTGACAAAGTTAACAATAATCATGAAGTTCGGACAAGTAAAATAGGCCGATCAAGGAAAATGAAACTACCTAAATGCATCGTGTTTATTTATATCCACACTCAGATTAACGTACATGCGCATCGATTGCAAATTTGGCATTTCTACGGAAGCAATCAAATAATCGAGAATCCTTAACACAGTCCAAGATCTCCCATTTCTGATTACGGCGGGGTCACAGCAGAGACATATAGTTATATATAGATACTAGTATGCGTCCTCTAGTGGCTGATCCAAGATTGACTGAATATTACCCGTGGAATATATATTCGGGTTCGTAAAGAAATGGCTGCGTGAGGATCAAGCACTCAACATTTCAAAACATCATGAAAATTTTAAAAATGTGCAACAACTTTCATAACAAAACCATTTTGACATCTTTTAACATTATCCTGATATTTATCTCTTTTTTGTATGCCTACGCGTTAAACTAATATTTTTGTTTTCATTCTACAATTGTAGAAATGTACTCGATAATCGTTTAAGTTGTAACATCACAAATGCCGTCTCCCATTGCCTCCCATCTTAAATTTCACATGTTTCTGCGTTCGTAAAATTTGTATCTGAAGTTCAAACAAAATGACACATGTCTCATCTGAAAGATACATCTTACGGTAAACCCTCATGAAAAAATCAACCGACCTTAACTGTAATATAAAAAAAACTTGTTCCTGGAAGGTCACAATCTAGGCAAAGGTATTTCCTGTCTGTGTTTTCATGGGAAAAATACCTCCGCTTTCAACTTTGATAAAATCTTTAATTTTCAATGAAATGGTTTAAATTTAGGCTGAAAAGAATCTCTATTGAATGACGTTTCAATTAAATTCATAATGACTAGTCAACCTTTTTAATCTACGACACTATTAACACCTCCTTGGAACTATGTTGTCTCAAATAAGGACTTTATACACATATGTACCTGACTGGGTTCCGCTATAACAGAAACAAAATCAATCCAACGCCCTTGTATCTGTATATTTGTCATCTTTGGTGTGCATGCAAGAAAACTACAGTTTTATTTTATGCATCAGACAATATTTTAAAAATTTTTGGACAAATTTGCAATCAGTGCTTCCAGTGCTTTTGCACTACTATTTTGACACTTATAGCGCGTCGGGCTTACAGAAAGTAATTTAACAAATGATATGAAGTTGTTAAAACATGCATTTTGTTTTATTTCTTGATTTAAAGCATGTTGATCATAGCCGGTTACCCCTCCTCCCTTTTTCGAGAAAATGTAAATACCGGTGAATCTGCTCACTATCTGCAAATCTATTATTAGAAAATACCTTTAGTTTTAGTAAAATCGGTGTAATTTAGTGTATTTGTATGCAATTCAGACTTTTATAGCCCGTTAAAAAACCTTGGGTATGATTTATGAGAATCGTGCCCGTGCAAAGCAGATCGTAGAATTGTCGTGACTTGCACCAGAAAGCCAGCTTACATTTTCAAGACTATTGCAAAATATGTTGTTTTTTTTTTTTTTTTTTTTTTTTTTTTTTTTCGCTACAAAATTCTTTAATCGTCATTCTCTAATGACACGACAGTAATGAAACAAAGAAAAATACAAGTTTTTTAAAATCCCTAAAGTTATTATGTAACAGAAATTTTGAGAGCTAATTAGGGTTTCACAAACAATTTTGTCATAAAATTGATTATATTTCAACAAAATGGATCGACCTAGAACGTTTTTCAGTTAAATGAATAGTATCAGAGAAAAAAAATTACTTTTTTGTAAAAAAGAAATTTTTTCAATCCAACGCTCTTGTATCAGACCTGGGGTCAATTACATGTCAAAGTAATTAATAACATTTCAATTACATGGAAAATTCTTCAATTAAATTACAATTACCATTACTTCATTTTTTCAATGTAATTAATTAAATTACAATTATATTTGCAATGTAATTAATTACAATTCAGTTACATTTGCCTGACAAAATATTTATGTTATACTGCTAAAAATGAACTCCAATTAAGGTTTGTGACATTTATACAGTACATACAAGAAGTTTCAGAATACGGGTAACAGAGAAGATAAATATCTTTTCAGATATCAGTATAACATTTAATGATAATGAGATTCGTTTCCAATGTTTTTTTTTTTAAATTCTAGTAGGGGTGAATCAGAAAGATATTTAAAGTATTCTCTCCATATATAAAATATTTTATCTGTACGCTATAGTTTGTAGTAAATGTACCAAGTTATTTTTGTCTAATAGTGTCATTAAACTGTTTATTCTACCTGTTCCAACATTTTGAAATCTAAATTGGGTAATATAATAAGAAATTCATACTGGAATTTGAAATCTTTGGATTACTTTCTAAAAATGTTGCTTTTTTGATGAGGCTTATTTTAGGGTACAAAAAGAGTAACAACTAAATAAATTCTTTTTTTTCATAATATTGAATTTATTTTTTACCTTATGTTGAAATCAAACATATATTGATATCTAGCAAGACATAAATAAGGAGGGAAACAAATGTACTTGGTTTTTGTGTAAAAACAAAAAAAAAATTATAAATAAACTGAGTCATTTACTAGTAAATGGGAAACTGTTAACATCATAGTATATCAGTATAATATGACCTCAAAAACTGTTGGAAGTGTACAAATTAATTATTACATTTTCAAACATTCTAATGAAAAAATATGCTATTTTTTTTCAGGTATGTTTCCCTGTCAAATTAATTTAGCACTAATTACTGAAATAAAATTTTGTGTTATAACAACATATATTGTTCTTGCAATTTGAAAATGCTGAAATGGCTAGGAGACACTTATTTGTTGCCTGAAGTTGGGTAATTAGTATGTTGATTTGAACAAAAGGTTTAAAGTGTCAAGATCAAATACAATAAATTAATGCCTTAGGCAGGGATAACCTTAATGACAGATATCTCTCATTTTATTTTGATATTTGTTTTTAATAACAACACAATTAATTATTGTATTCTTGTAAAATTCTATCTAGTCTTGAAAGAAAAAATTAAAATATAATAGTCAGATTATTACAATAATTCTTAAACCAGAACTACAGTAGCACCAGTTTATATTGTAATTGAAAGTAATTGAAATGTAATTCCAAATTACATTCAAAATATGCAATTTAATTCATTACTTTCAATTACATGTAATTGATTTTTTTCTTCAATTACACATTACTTCAAATTACTTGAAAAAATGTAATTAATTACAGCTAATTACAATTACATTTTTAATTACCCCAGGTCTGTCTTGTATCTGTATATTTTTCATCTTTGGTGTGTATGCAAGAAAACTACAACTTTATTTTATGCATAGATTAATGAAGGAAAGATAAATGAATAGCTAAAAGAATGGTGTAACACCACTAATTCCGTCTTCCTTTGCCTCCCATATTAAATTGCACATGTTTCTGCGTTCGTAAAATTTGTATCTGAAGTTCAAACAAAATCACACATGTCTCATTTGCAAGACTTTCGGTAATCCCTCATGAAAAAATCAACTGACCTTAACTGTAATGTAAGAAAAAAACTGGTTCCCAGAAGGTCACAACCTAGGCATAGGTACTTTCTGTCTGTGTTTTCACGGGAAAAATACATTTGCTTTCAACTTTGATAAAATCTTTAATTTTCAACGAAATGGCATAAACTAAGGTTGAAAAGAATCTCTTTTGAATGACTTTTCAATTTAATTCATAATGACTAGTCAAGATTTTTAATCTACGACACCATTAACACTTCCCTGGAACTATGTTGTCTCAAATAAGAACTATATTCACATATGTGCCAGACTGGGTTCCGCTATACCAGAAAAAAAAATTCAATCCAACGCTCTTGTATCTGTATATTTTCTATCTTTGGTGTGCATGCAAAAAAACTACAGTTTTATTTTATGCATCAGACAATATTTCCAAAATTTGTGGACAGATTTGCAATCAGTGCTTCCCATGCTTTTGCACTTGGATTTAACATAATCCCGACTACTATGCTATAGACCTTGAAACTGTTAAAGACTGCTGTTTTGACACTTATAGCGCGTCAGGCTTACAGAAAGTAATTTAATAAATGATATGAAGTTGTTTAAAACGTGTATTTTGTTTTATTTCTTGATTTAAAGCATGTTGATCATAGGCCGGGGAACCCCCCTTTTTTCGAGAAAAATGCAAATACCTGTGAATCTGCTCACTATCTGCAAAACTATTATTAGAAAATACCTTTATTTTTAGTAAAATCGGTGTAATTTAGTGTATTTGTATGCATTTCAGACGTTTATAGCCCGTTAAAAAACCTTGGGTACGATTTATGAGAATCGTGTCCGTGCAAAGCAAATAGTAGAATTGCCGTGACTTGCACCAGAAATCCAGCTTAAATTTTCAAGCCTATTGCAAAATCTGTATCTTTTTTGCTAAAACATTCTCTAATCATCATTATCTAGTGACATGGCAGTAATGAAACAAAGAAAAATACTAGTTTCAATTTTTTTCTTTGTACTCATTCACTGTTTTTTAAAATCCCTAAAGTTATTACGTAACAGTAATTTTGAGAGCTAATTAGGGTCTCACAAACGATTTTGTCATAAAATTGATTATAATTTAACAAAATGGATCGAACTAAATAAATGAATAGTATTTGAGAAACTAAAATTATTATATTTTGTAAAACAGAAAATATTTCAATCCAACGCTCTTGTATGTGTATATTTTTCCTCTTTGGTGTGTATGCAAGAAAACAACAACTTTTTTTATGCATAAATTAATGAAGGAAAAATAATTGAAAAGTAGTAAAGAAATAAAAATTTTCTTTTTCATTTTTTGTAAAAGGTGTAACACCACTAATTCCGTCTCCCATTGTCTCCCATGTTAAATTGCACATGTTTCTGCGTTCGTAGAATTTGTATCTGAAGTTCAAACAGATGACACATGTCTCATCTGAAAGACACATCTTTCGGTAAACCCTCATGAAAAATCAACTGACCTTAACTGTAATATAAGAAAAAAACTGGTTCCCGGAAGGTCACAACCTAGGCATATGTACTTTCTGTCTGTGTTTTTCACCAGAAAACTACCTCCGCTTTCAACTTTGATAAAATCTTTAATTTTCAACGAAATGGTATAAATTTAGGCTGAAAAGAATCTCTATTGAATGACTTTTCAATTTAACTCATAATGACTAGTCAATCTTTTTAATCTACGACACTGTTAACTCTTCTTTGGAACTATGTTGTCTCAAATAAGGACTTAATTAACATATGTGCCTGACTGGGTTCCGAATTAGTTGTGTTACACCTTAATTTGTGAATACAGGAAACTTAATTAGTTTAATAATAGCGAAGCAGTAATTTCAAATGGGTTTTGGTGTATTGTAAACGTCTCGAACTATATTCAAGCCTATTCGCCACTTGGTTTTTAGTTTAAATCTACCATCACTTAACAGCCTTTTAACATCCCAAATTCCCTCTTTAAACTATGTTTAAACATTTTTATCATTTCAAGTTATTTTCTGTATTATTTACAATTTAAAAAGTAGACTTTTTAACCCGTTTAAAGTTTTCCACCATGCATGTAATCTATTTTTATCCAATTGAAGCTGAACCGATAGCTAGGGTGTCAGTTCGAATACCAAAAACTAAATTTATAGTAACTTTGGTATTTAGTTATCTATTCATCTTTTCACATTAATACATTGTATCTACTGTATGTTTTTTTTTCAAACATGGAAATATTTTCAAAAATATTTCTTTTGTTGTGACAAAGGTCATTCAAAAATTGAAATAGTACACATTGTTCCATTTTGCTTGGAACTGATTTATCCCCTCATAAAACTCAAACTAGGTTAGAAGTTTGTTGCAGGGAGATTTCTTTCCAAATGAAATAAATTACACTTACTAACAGAGTTTGGATTATTGAAGGTGTTTGTTTTGGTAACAAGAGGAAAGCTGTCAACGTGACAGCAAACCGGGGTTTCTTTTACATGGACAGTATATCTTACATATTTGTCTACCCTGAATATCCAAAATGTACGCCTTTTTTAATCTGAAATGCTTAACATTCTTCTGAAGTAGCCCCTTATAGTTTATAGAAAACTGTTGAAGGTGACATTGCTCCTGACAGATTGGATACCCAGTTGGCAGATATTTGACATAACAATGATTAAGGTCAACAACTAACTATTTTGGCATGAATTATCAAACAATGATAATCAAAATAATGTGCACACAACTGAGATATGGACAAATAATGTGCATAATATATGTATAAAGATTCTATCTAAAAAAAACTGTTGGAGATTTGATCCGGACAAATGCAGTACAGTCTTGGCATATATTTGACGTAAAAATGATCAAGATCAATAAACTAGAGGCTCAGAGCATGCATGACCGAAAATGATGTTTTCCCCATTGGGGTATAATGTTTAGCTATGTTCTCCATTAGCACCCATGTTTTGTCTGCTCCTATTGAAATGAGTAATTTTTGCAAAATGACCTTCTATACAGTTAGTTAAATTTGCTTGAATATTTTCAGAGATTATGAAAAGGATGGTTTTCTCATACCGGGCTCCAATGTAAAACTATGTTTGTAAGAGAATAAAAGTTCCACTATAATATTTGTTCGAAAGAAAAAAATATAACATGAAATTTGTTCCATTTGAATAAATATTATGATATTTCTTCCTAACGGAATAAATGTTATATAATATTTGTTCCAAAAGGAAGAAATATTATGCCAATGTTTATAATGTTTTTTTTACAATGGAACTTTTGTCAGGTGGAACAAATATATGATTACACATGTTTTCTAACGGATGGTAACGAATATGAGCAATCTTTGTTAAGGACCTTCCATACATCATTCCTTTAAAGTTTGATTGAATTTGCCTCAGCTGTTTCAGAGGAGAAGATGAAAATGTGATTTTTCCAAAAGGGTCCAATGTTAAACCTAAGTTTCGCACTGGTGGCCATGTTTTTTTGTCAGATCGGAACAAAATTAGTCATCTTTGTAAAGGACCTTTAGTACATTATTCCTCTTGAGTTTGCTTCAATGGTTCCAGAGGAGAAGATGAAAGGTGATTTTCCCTAGGGTCCAATGTTAAACTATGTCCAATGCTGGCGGCCATGTTTTTTATCGGGTCTGACCCAATTAAGCAATCTTTGTTCAGGACCTTTAGTACATCATTCCTGTAAAGTTTGGTTGAATTTACTTCATTGGTTTCAGAGAAGATGAAAATGTGATTTTCCCATAGGGTCCAATGTTAAGCTATGTTCTGTGCTGGCGGCCATTTGTTTTATTGGATCGGAGTGAAATGAGTAATCTTTGTTGAGGACCTTTATTACATTATTCCTGTATAGTTTCGTTGAATTAGCTTCAGCTGTTTCATAGGAGAGCATGAAAATGTGATTTTTTTCCCATAGGGTCCAAGGTTAAACCCAAGTTCAGCGCTGGCGGCTATGTTTTCTTTGTTAAGGACCTTTAGTTAATTATTCCTCTTAAGTTCGGTTGAATTTGCTTTAGTGGTTCAAGAGCAGAAGAGGAAAAGTGATTTTCCTAATGTAAAATTATGTCCCATGCTGGTGGCCATGTCTTTTATCGGATCTAAACCAAAAAAGCAATCTTTGTTAAGGATCTTTAGTACATCATTTATGTAAAGTTTGCTTGAATTTGCTTCAGTGGTTTCAGAGGGGAAGATGAAAATGTGATTTTCGCAATGGGTCCAATGTTAAATCTTGTTTGGTGTTGGCAGCCATGTTTTTTATGGGATTGGAGTCAAATGAGCAATCTTTGTAAAAGACCTTTAGTACATGATTCCTGTAAACTTTGGTTGAATTTACTTCAGCCGTTTCAGAAGAGAAAATGAAAATGTAATTTTCCCATAGGGTCCAATGAAAAACCTGAGTTCCGGGCTGGCAGCCATGTTTTTTATCGGATCGGAATGAAATGAGCAATCTTTGTAAAGGACCTTCCATACATCAATCCTGTAAAGTTTGGTTAAATTTGCTTCAGTGGTTTCAGAGGAGAAAATAAAAATGTGAAAAGTTTACGGACGGACGGACGACAGACGCTAAGCAATGGCATTAGCTCATACTGACCCTTTGAGTCAGGTGAGCTAAAAGGGTAATTTTGGCATAAATGATCAAAAATCAGAAACTTCCACGTATACCTCTGATATATGTGAAATGATCAGCAAAATATGAACCTTCCGTCTAAAAAAAGCTGTTTAAAATAACATGAACAACTCTGATATGTGTAAAAACCATATGTAAAATATAAACTTTCTTTCTTAAAGACTGTAGAAGATTTGCTCCGGACAAAAAGGGTACTCTGTTCACTGATATTTAATTTTAAAAAATGACTAATTTCAACATGTGGTAATTTTGGTATAAATTAATAAATTATCAAAAAATAAAAACCAAAGTTACATGCAAACTTCTGATATGTGTAAAAACCATCTGTAAAATATAAACTTTCTATCTCGAAGGCTGTTGGAGATATGCTCCGGAGAAAAGGGTACCCTGCTCACAGATATTTGACTTACAAATGAGTAATTTCAACAACTGGTATAAATTTGATTATCAAAAGCTAGAAAAACTGTGAGCAAAGCTCACAAAATATATACCCCAAAAAAAATTCTACAAATCAAAATTTTTTACCACAGACTGAACCAACACCTACTTATGTCTCTTCTAGGTAGAGCTTACTGAAGTGGATACCGATGGTAAGCAGGGTTGTCATTTAATTAAAACATAATTAAATACCATAATGACAACAACACTTTAGAAAACTGCAGACACTTTATTCGTCGACATGTTTGTCCTGATGTATATTCGGCAAAACAGGAAGTAAATGAGTGACGGATTTGCAAAGGGGAGACACGGTACAACTCATCATACAAAAGCTTCAGAACAAATATCAAATTATTACTGCATACCCAAGCTGGGAAATCCTTCACGAAAATTGTCAATATATTGCTATAATGGAAAAAATCAAACTTTCGGAACTTCTAGTAGATGAGTGACGGACCTGAAAAGGGGAGACACGGTACACCTCATCATACCAAGGCTTCAGACCAAATATCAAATCATTACTGCATCTACAAGCTGGGAAATCCTTGACGAAAATTTTCAATATATGGCTATAATGGTATAAACTAAAAGATATCGGCAAACAGGAAGTAGATAAGTTACGGACTTGAAAAGGAGAGACGCGGTATTATTCATCATACCAAAACTTCAGACCAAATATCAAATCATTTCTGCATTCACAGGCTGGGAAATCCTTGACGAAAGTTTTCTATATATATCGCCATGGTGGAAAAAAATCAAAGACATCGGCAAACAGGAAGTAGATAAATGGGGGACTTGAAAAGGGGAGACACGGTACTACTCATCATACCAAAGCTTCAGACTAAATATCAAATAATGACTGCATACACAAGTTGAGAAATCCTTGACGAAATTTTCGGACGTACGTACGGACAGACGGACAAGGGTAAAACGTTTGCCCTAGGCCTGTCACCTTACGGCGGGGGCATAAAAAGTAATGGCTTCAAATGATACCCCCATGTTTCACAAAATTTAAGTAATATGAGTCAAAAGTCTAGAACCTATTGGACCTCTGAACTCAAGATCAGCTTACTTACATATCAAGTTTGAAGACATTATGTTATTTTGTTTACAAGTTGCAAACATCTAGGGTACTGATGGACAGAAGGAAATACGAATGAGGGTATCACATTATACCTCGCTACTACATGTGGCAGGATATAAAAACTGAAACATGTTTTCTCACCAATACAAACCCACATTCCTAAAAATACGTGCGACTAGTCCCCAATTCTTACTTTCATCAGTGACGGTAACAGTTGCGGTACCAGTTCCTCTGTCTCCTGATGGTGTTATTGCAGTACACACATAATTACCACCATAAGATGTCTGAATGTTGTTCAATGTCAACACACCATTATCTTGAACAGATCCTGCAAAATCAAAAACAAATATTAAGATTTTTTTTTAAATTCCATATATTATGCATGAAAAGGTTAAATATTATCACACTTTATAGTTTACTCTTTATTAGAGTGATCTAAATTGTTCACCTTGATATTTCTTGTCTCTTAGCTGGCTGACAAAATTGATATGGCCTTGCTTTTGATTTCTAATGATTAAAATGCAGGTAAACTTATTTTCCTTTCGCAAGATTAAAATATGTACAGACTTGCCTCCAACTTGACAAGATTAAAATATTTTTGACTTGCATCATCTTTGTTTATTATGTATAAACAGCAACTACATTAAGCAAACAAGTTGGCTACTGATAACACTGACCTATTGGTAGACCTCCAGATCTGGACCATACTAATGTAGGTCTAAAGGAACTATCATCCACATAACAGACCAATTGGGCTGTAGACCCAACTGTAGCTATAATAGCTACCTGTCTTACAATCACTGTGATATCAGTTGGTGTTCCTGGAAAGCAAACCAAAAAATTGTCTAATTTAACTTAAAAGAATCAATGAAAAAATGCTTAATTTCACCAACGCTTAAATTACGTAGCTAATATGGTCATTTGATTTTCTTTTTAAAAAATTTTAGAGTTCAAGGAATTCCTTTGGTACATTTCATGGTATCCAATCACATCAATTGCAAAAGTTTGAATTTGTATGAGTAAAATTATTTTTCTTTCATTTTAAAGAAGTATATACAGGTTGATTGTCATGCTAATTTCTTTATACTAGTAAAGAAGATTTAAAATAGGGCTTAAAAATATAACTGAAAATTTCATCACACAAAAAACGGAAAAGGTAGGTCAAAGTGACCAAGTTTTGTCTGGATGCTGACCTACCATCAGAGATGCATGCATATGCACAGTTAGTTGATCACACTATGTATAGTTACTGAGATATGGACTTGGTTGTAAATTTAAATGCAAGCCATCAAAGCAAAAAATATAGGTCAAAGAGGCCTTATTTTCTTGGAGGTTGTAAATCAACCAAGGATGCATCTGCATGCAAAGTTTGATGACCCTACCCTGCATAGTTACTCAGATATATACCTATATGTTGACGCGGACGTTGGCGTGGACGCGGACGCCGGGGGTACTCTAAAAGTCCCCCTCAACTTCGTTGAGGCGAACCAAAAAGTTGTTGAATTGTGCGTTCCTCTTTCGCTTAGTAATTTTTTTTACTGAATCGTCATGTGTTCGTCCAAAAGAATACAAATTAGAATTTATATAATTCTAAGATTAATAAAAGAATAATTTTAGTTATAATATGTTTAATATTTTGCAAGTTAAATTGGTTTCGGTTTCGGTCTCAGTTTCGGCTTACGGTGAAAATGTCTAATAATTATGTAGTACATTGGAACCTTTGTGTGGAAGAACAAATATATTTTGGATTGAACACAACACAAAGGCTATTATGAAACTTGAGGGAGATAGACACTGTTGCGCTGCGCAATTCAATTGCTCATTTGAAAAATAAAGAGTCAGATACGGGTTAGGTTTGTTTTTCAGGCCGGATCAGTAATTTGAGAGGTTTTCCTATGTGACGTCAGAATTGACTGACTTGTGCGAAGCGTCATATTCTGTCCATTTTACCGCAAATTTCTCTTTTCCCGTAAATTGTGATTAATCCGGACACTTCGTAAAATATTTCCGTTAAAAGCATGGTTACAGATGCATTTTTTTTCATTGTAATCAACAGATATCATCATAAATTATCTTTTTACAAAAATATATAAAATTTCCAGGGAAAAGGTGTTCATTTCTATTTAGCTGAACATTGCCTTTCAATATTTTTCCCGTGCATTCTATGTCAATTTAGGTAAAACAAGATTGCTACGCGTAGCTATGTCCCCAACCGCTGCAGTAAAGTTGATAAAGTCCACATAATTTAAAATCAAAATGGCGACAGGATATGATCAACTGCATTAGGTGGCAAACGGCCAAGCAATATTTCAGCAAAATCCCTTAATTGGATTTTGAGGAGATGTGTCAACAAAGTCTTCCTATGCTGTAGTATGCGTTAAGTCGATAAAGTCCCATAACTCCCGTAAAAAAATGTCGAATCAAAATGGCGGCATAATATGATCAAGTAGATATGGTGGTAAATGTTCAAACAAAATTTCAGCATAATCCGTTCAGTGGTTTTTTGAGGAATTGCGCCCACAAAGTGTTCATAAGCTGTAGCATGCATTAAGTCGATAAGGTCCATAACTCCTATAAAATTTGTCAAAACAAAATGGCAGCATGATATGATCAACTACGGTTGGTGACAAACAATCACACAAAATTTCAGCAAAATTTGTCCAGTGGTGTAAGAGGAGTTGCACCCACAAAAAACGTGACACATGGACGCACGGACACACAGACGCACGGACGCAGACCATTACTATGTCCCTCTGTCGCGTTGCGGCGGGGACAATAAATTGCTATGATCTAGGAGACTAATAATCCTGGAAAACTTGAAGGAAATCTGAGTAGTGGTTTTTGAGGAGTTGCGTCCACAAGATCTGTCATTGTATAACATTGTTAAAATTTTAAAGTCCCGTAACTCCCATAAAATTTGACGAATCAAAATGGCGATGCGAATGGTGAAAAACAATCCTGTAAAATTTGAATGAATTCTGACCAGCGGTTTCTGACGAGTTGCGCCAACAAAAAACGCGACGCATGGACGCACGGATGCAGACCATTACTTTGTCCCTGCGTCGCACTGCGGCGGGGGGTTAAAAAATAGCTACAAATGAGCAAACTTTGACTACAATTCAAGAAGAAAACAAGCATTGTGACCTATCCTTTTTATTACAGATTCCGGGGTGGAAGGATTAGTTCTCCAATTCAGCAGACAAATAGCAAAAGGATGGGTTGCGATAAGATGCTAAATCGGCCCAAGGGAATCTCAAAATTATTTTCTTCGAGGAAACTCGGCGTTTCTTTTGTATTTTTAAAGCATAATAATCCTATTTTTCAGAATATAAACTAATAATTTGATCTTTTGACAAATATTCGAGAAAATCTATGTTCTTTTACACCCCTGTCAAGGGTATTTAGCATTTGGGCCTATGGGAAAAGGCTTCGAATGGATCACGTTCCAATTCAAATTTTACTATGACCTGCATTTGGACCCAGCTTCATATTTACATCATACATGCATTATACATAGGGTATCATTCATGCAAAGAATCAACCTGGGTCCACGTGCAGGTCATGTTGAAAAACATTAAAAATGCCTTAATTTTCAAAACCAAATGCCATACCATAAAAGTCAAAATTAACCAATATTGCTCGTTTATGTATTACACGTATGAATACAAAAAGTTTCAATGCAACCAAGTCACTTTAAAAGCAAAATGAGGTTATTTCTTAAGTTTAATTAATTTTATATCATTGGCAGTTTGCCGAAAAAGATAAAACGAGTTATGGCTCTTTGTCCTGAAGTTGGAAAGAAAGCATATTTATAATTACAAAACTTTGTACAAATGAATAATTATAGTATTGAGTAGGTTTCTTTTGATATTTTTAATCGACCGCAAAATTTTTATGGGCCTTCGTCATAGGCGTCGGCGTCGTTGTCGTCTGTAGACACTTTTATTTTTGGGAAAAAAACGTATGCTGAAGTTTACCGATCCTTATGAAATTTTAAAACAGTGTTCCTTGGCACAAAAGGGAGGCTGGGGCAGATGTTGGGTTTGTGACCCGTCCCGTTTTTGAAAAAGGGACAAAAATGGTAAAATTTTGCACATATTTGGCTGTAGAATATTGATTATTTATCGGGTTTTGATGGGGTTATTTTCAGTGTGCTCCTGGGTAAATTTCCATATAGAAGAATGCCAACCGATTTCACGTCC
This sequence comes from Modiolus philippinarum, assembly GCA_002080025.1. NCBI lineage: Eukaryota > Metazoa > Mollusca > Bivalvia > Mytilida > Modiolidae > Modiolus > Modiolus philippinarum. The sequence continues at coordinate 74,463 of MJUU01027056.1, read as the reverse complement.
CCAGTACCTTTCAAAATATGAATGGGACCCAAAATGGGCGAATCTAAAAAAAATATTTTTTAAATTTCTTGTCCGATATTTGAAACAGTTTTTATGAAAAAAATAACGCAGTTCTTACATATTATATTTTTGATAGCTTGTTTACTTTTGGAGCTATAACGGGCCGACTTGGGCCATAATTACAAATGTGCAGATTACCTAAAATTGCTATTTTTCATCGCATATCATTTGGATTTTTTTCTTTAGATTCCTCTTGTTGTAGGCTGTCAGCAATTTTCAACGGATTTTTCGATTCTCTTACGGCTTTTCAGCTATAAGAGGTCAAAAGTTCCAAAACTGTATTTTTTCAAAATATGTATAATCTTGAACTGTAATTCGATTTCGATGGGATTGTTTTCTTCAAATTCTTTTTGTTGCAAGCTCTTGCTAACCAACACGTATCTTTGGTTTAAAACTGATCTCTGTGAACTGCTGCACTTGCCTAGCAAACAAGATGCCAGGGAACACTTCCTTAAATAATTTTTAGGAAGAAGCATAGTCTCAATATGTCATAGACATATATAATCTGTCTTTTTGATTGGTGGAAGGAGCTGTTGAAAGCATAATGGGACTATATGGAGAGCTGGGAAGCGGAAAGGACGAAGTCCCCCGTCATAGTATGAATCATCATTTATTGTTTTATCCCCAATCGTGTATTTACTATGTGATTTTATGTCGATGTCTAAGTTACTTTCTACGACTTTCCATTGGAAAATTATTTTCTTTATATCTGAATGTCAACCTTTCAAGACGGCTACACTTTGGTTTTCCTTTTATGCCATTTATCATAAAGTTAAATCCCCCTAAAAGCAAACAGAATCAATTTTTAAGCTATGATTGAACACCATAATAAGGCCCCCTTATAACAGTCCTCGGATTGTATCACATCGAATTAAACTAATATTTTCATCATCTAATAATGTATTATAATGTGTCGTGCGTTGTTTATGGTAATTCTAAACGGATCAGACATCGTTGTATGCACGCTTCTTTAACTTATATTATTATGCTTGCCACGTGTTTTTAACCCAGACTCAGTGATCTACTTTCGGATTCTAAAAGCTGATACAATAAGGTGGAACACTAAATTGGATGCTAAGAATATTCTACGATAAGTATTTATCGAAATTAATACAACTTTGTCAAATTGGCTAATTGCCAGAAGTTTTTTCGACGTAGACCATAGAAATTTGGGTTTTAACACCTCTGTGAAAAATTCTTGAATGATAATCTGCGCATGCGCAGTTTGAATATTTTATCATTTGACTTGTTAGTACAGATACATGGCTAAACTTTTGACCGTATATCATTCATATCCAGGTTGCGCCGGAAACGGCCTTCTAGCAACCCATCCTCTCATTGATTTGAATATAAGTGTTAATCCACATTAAGAGCTGTCTTTAGAACTCCCAATATTTTGCATTTGACTTGATGATTAGGATAAGACAGATTAATTCTAATCCCCCTTTTTTAACCTTATTGAAACAATAACTTTTAAGTCAAGAGACCTCTTGATCTTTTATTTTACAATCCAGACACGTTTCGCATGGCTCAAAAACAATAAGAATTAAACCTATATTTGATCTTGTAAAGTGAACAGATATGAGCAATATATTTTTCAGAATTTATTTTATATTATTATTATGATTTTTTTTATATTATTATTATGATCTTTTATATTATTATTATGAATTTTTTATCTACTCACCTAAAACAATAAGGTTGACATATTGTCTGTTGCTGCCGTGAACATTGGTTGCTGTACATACATATCTCCCAGCATCCCTTTCTTGAACATTCCTTATTGTCAAGGAGTATTGGGGGCTAACCTGGGAATAACTGGGAAGGGCACGACCATCCACACGACTCCAAATAACATTAAATGGTCCAGGACCTTGAACGTTACATTGAAAAACAACTGTCTGGCCAGCTGGCTCTTCAATCTCTGCAGGATTAACAGTTACCACTGGTCTCAGGGTACCTGTAAACAATGATTGTGAAATTCATTTTTACATGACATTTGGTCTGGTAACCATGATGGATTTACCAGATCGAAGAAATCTTCACAAGCTACACCAAATATATTTCAGCCTCAAATATCCAACCTTAACAGAAATATAAATACAAGCAAACATAATTTTATTTGTTTCCAATACATTTTTTACACATTCTTGCCAGTTCTCCTCCTAATTCGCCAAGTCACAAAATTTATCATCTTCGCCGGTACTGTCTTTACTGAAATATGTCATTTTGCATTTAGGTTCCTATCTGGATGATGTTCTTAACTTTTGTTGTCTTCCCTCATTAACTTTTTGCTGACCGACCCATTTTCTCTTCAAGGGTTTTCCGTGGATTTTCAGAGTATTTTGGGAAATGACCTTTTAATTTCTTATCGAGATAAGATGAATTTTGGGAAATTGTATAACGCATCTTTAGAATTAATGGTAATGTTGTTGTGACCTGACACATTCATTTCATTGATTTGAATTTTCTTTAGCTCACCTCACGAAGGGAGGGGCCTATGTGATATCCCTAGCGTTCACGTCCGCGTCAGCGTCGGCGTCCGGTTAGGAAGAATGATTAAAGTCCATTCCTGCTTACTGACATTTACCACATCAATCATATTGACAAACATGCTCTTAATATGTTTAACGATAAAATCATCAGTAAAGTTACCAACAGAATTAATGTCTATAAAGAAAATTATTATGAGTCACCTCCTAAGCTGACTGTTAACAAAATTAAGTCCAAACTGAAAGACTTTGGTGAAAAATATGTGTTTGCACCTTTCGACAAAGCTTCAAACAACGTTGCCATCATATGAAATAATACCATATTGATGTCCAAAAAACGAATTGGCCAAGTCTGTCACTTTTAAACGTACAAATTGTGACGAGAAAACGCTCACCAAACAACATTACAAGGATACAGAAACGCTCAAAGTTCCACCTCAAGATAATACCCTACATACTATGTACTGGATTCCTAAACTTCACAAAAATCCCTACAAACATCGTTTTATTTCGGCTTCGAGTAATTGTTCTACCACAAATTTGTCCATCCATTTGACCAGTGCACTCACTTGTATAAAGCAGTTAGTTATAAACTATTGTGAAAAAACATATAACTCTGGCGTAAATTACTTTTGGAGTGTAAAAAATTCTATTGAATTTTAGATAAATTACAATCTATAGAAAGACCAGTTTCATCTATTGACAGTTATGATTTATACAACCCTTCCACAGAATTTTGTTAAATCCAAATTGGGTTAACTTATTAAATGGTCCTTTAAATTTTCGGGTCTTCAATTCATTTGCTGTAACAAAAAGCAAGAATTCTTTTCCAATATCACACACAACAATTATTGCTCCTGGACATGTGATGATATGATTAAGGCACTGAATCTCTTGCTAAACAACATTTATGTTCGTTTTGGCACCATTGTTTATCATCAGGGCATTGGAATCCCCATGGGTACTAATTGTGCGCCTCTCGTTGCAGATCTTTTTCTGTTTTGTTACGAACGGGACGTAATGAAAAAAAAACAATAAAATGGAACTGTACCAAACAGTGATAAACTTATTTCTATTTTCAATGATAATAGCAGGTACATTGACTATATCCTTACTATAGCCTTACAATCTCCAGTTTTTAGCTTACGTCGATATCATTTACCCAGAACAACTGAAACTTAATAAGGCAAACAATGATTCTAAATACTGCCCTTTTCTGGATCCAAGTATCATCATTGACTCTGGTAAATAAAAACTAAAATTTATAATAAAAGGGACAATTTTGATTTTGCTATTACTAATTTGCCCTTTCTCGACGGCGACGTTCCCCTAGCTTAATCGTACGAGGTGTATATATCTCAACTTGTACGATTCGCCAGCATTTGTTCTACCCCAGACGATTTTAATGAGCGTAATCTCAATCTCACATCCAAACTTTTATAACAAGGTCACAGATTTCATAAATTATTAAATACTTTTAAGAAGTTTTACAGAAGATATGAACATTTGATATCTAAATATGACGTGACTCGCAAACAACTTATTACAAAGGGCATTTCTCAACGTCCATATTATCAAAATGTTGTTAAAAAATGTCAGAAAGTGATAAATAATCCATAAAAACTGTGACTTAACTTGCATTCTTTACGTAAAAGTGGATATCGACGAGATATTCTGAACAAATCCGTTAAATTGGCTTTGGATTCCAGTGACCTGAAGACTTTATATGCACACTGGCCTCTCACTGATACTGCCGATGTCTACAGGAATATATGACGGCTCTTTACCAAACCCTTCGGGGAGATTTGAGTTTGATTTTTCTTCCGTAGTGCGTTTTACCAGCAGACTAGGTTCCTTGAGCTAACCGGCAGTTTAGCGGCGAGCACTCTTTGACCCATCTTTCTAAATTACGTTTTGTCATATCTTTTTTCCTTTCCAAGATAGTGGTCATTGAGTTAGTAGTCTACCTGGTTTAACCCTTTCACTGGCTTTTGCTAGTGCCGGTACCAAATCCGGCTATCTCGAGTTCCTATCCTTATTTATGTTTGTCTCTTGTTTTCATTATTGTTTTTTAGTGTAGTTCGCGTGTAAATTGTGACATGTGATTGTAGTTCCCTGCCATTGCAGGTGTTTGCTGTTGTCCTGTTTTTTGTTATAGTATATATGATGGATGTTTGGATGACATATGTAATGCATGCCTCGGATCTTGTCCCTAACATATATTTTACGCAGGAGCAACTTGGTTAGGTAGGAGGGTGGAAGTCCATTCCTGCTTACTGACATGTCTCAAATCAACCATATTGGTATTCATGATGCATTTTGAGATGACAACAACAATGCAAACTACAGATGATGTCTGTGACCTACATTTTACGCATGAGCGACTTGGTTATGCAGAATGGTTAAAGTCCATTCCCGCTTAATGACATGTTCCACATCAACCATATTGGTATGTGTGATGCATTTTGGGATGACAACAACAATGCATGCTTCGGATACTGTCTGTGACCTACATTTTAATCATGGGTGATTTGGTTAAGTAGAAGGGTTAAAGTACATTTCTCCTTACTTACATTTCCCACATCACCATATTGACATGTATGATGAATTTAGGGATGATAACAACAATGCATGCTTCGGATGCTGACTGTCTACTACATTTTACGCATGAGCGACTTGTTTAGGCTATGGCTGCTTTCTATGTTTTATATTTATTTCAACTACTGAAAAAGATCCTGAGCACACCAGAAATACCCTCTATATTTTATTCCGTTAAAAACCTATCATGATAAAATATTATATTTGCTATCTTTCAGCTGCACAAATTGCATTGAAAATTTTCAGAGGGACTGCATAAAGTGATAGGATACAACATCCAGATTTTTTTTTCTGCAATCCAGTTCCTAATTTTAAAAAACCTGCAATTTTGTTGACAAACAGAAGACTGATTAAACTTGTTTTGGCCATTTTAACATGAATATTTACATGAAACATCAGTATCTCTATTTCATGCCACATTAAAATGTTGTTTTTTCTGTAAATAAAATGTCAGTACTTGTGGGTATCTTTTTGATGATTAACATTGTCAGAATATGATCACAATCTCAAGCAAAAAACATGTTTTTTTTATTTTAAAAGTGTAAAAAAAATGAAAACCGAATACATGTCGGGATATTTACACCCAAAAATTTTCATGACAGTTGGATCGAAAACCTGGAATTTTGTACTGGACCTGTGATAAATTTACTAGACTTGTCTATTGTTTCGATGTTATTTAGCATCACCGTGTAAAAGCCAAATATTCAAATACGACAGTGATTTTCTTTTAAAAGTGTTTTATGAGAAATAAAAGGTAATTTAAATCAATGCATCTTCATTTCCTGAAGTTCTGTATCTTTGAACACTTCTGAGCATGTGGAAACATCAGTGCAGTGTTCACATTTATTTTTTTTATTTGTACCGGGTTGACATTTAGCTTTCCATCTTTCTAGGTTTACAACCAAATTTTTATCGGCACTGGGTTCACATCCAAGTTTTAATCCCTACTGAATCTACATCAAAGTTCTTCTATGAATAGAGTTCACATTTCAAGTTCTTATCTGCATAGACTTCATATTGAATTTGTTATCTGTAAGATACGAAAGCCGGAAGGGGACTTCCGAGTTCCGACTCCTGACTTCTCACGTCCTTGTTTTGTCTTTGTTTTTATCTGTTACCGTTTTTGCCATGTCTTTGGACTTCGATTTTTGTAGTAATCGCTTCCCTTGTTCCTTCGGTATTCTACTGCCGTTGTTTCTAAAAAAAAACCCTTAGGAGTATCCCCCTCTTGCATAGATCTGTCCTTAGCTGATTTTCGATTTCCTATCTAGATCCTATTGGTAATTTGTTCTCTATCAACGTTTACACATATTTCGGTTCATGGATTTCCAAACACTATGAACAGAAAAAAGTACTGTCCATACCAGGAACAGTGATTTTTTCACTGTCATTCACTGTTCTCTGCTGTGGTAGTACTGTGAAATATCTATTAAGTACTGTCAAGAACTGTGCCAATCGGGTAGAGTTATTAACAGTAATACACAAGTACTGTGATTAACTGTCCAGTACAGTAACAGTAACACACAGTGCATGACAGTCTTTACGACTACTGTCATGCACTGTCCCGGATTGTTACAGTACTTTTTTCCGGGGATGGTCTCAGAAATATCTGCATTCGTATGTTATTTACTTATTCAAAAGGAAAGTCTCGCGTTTATTTCATTAAACTTGTCAGCACCATAAATATATGTATATCCGATATTTAATTGCTTTTAGGGGACGACCATTTGAATTTTGGAGCGTGTGTCTTTGGCGATTTCGCCTACAAAAAATATTCGTTTTCATGAGAATTTCGAAAATTATTTATTCACATCAAATGTCAAATCAAAATAATTTATTTGCATTTGCATAAAAAAATATTCTTTAGTTCTACAAATTAAAATTAAATTCCACTTTTTCTTAGAAGTAGGTTTGGAATATCTATTTTAATTGGCAGCAAGATTAAATTTTTCATTTACAAAGTTCCCCCATCCCCCCTGAATATGAATATCAAATCGTCAAAACCTTAGCAGCCAAGATAAGTTTAGTATTTCACGAATTATTTCTTAATTTTCCTGACTATAGGTCACAAACTTTACGGTCATTTTCCCAAAGCAAAGTTAAGTTAGCTCGAAATCCGACTTGTAAAAGTTTTTTACTGTATTAAAACTTATTATCTAAAAGGAAATAATTATCTTCATTCAATATCGTACATGGATACAGATCTGACGGAGTGTTAAATCTGCAAAGGGATATGAATATTTTTTTTTCTATTTAGACGTCGACAAGAGTGTCTTGTTTTGCGGGTTCTATGGTGAATGTATAAGATTGTTGTCTGATGTACATTTACTCCATATCCCTTTACGCGTACACAACAAAAATACATCAAAAACCAATTCGCGATGTGAATTATAAATTGCCACGCTAATTTCTTTATTTACAAAGAAGTATGATCATTAAGGCGTGAATTTGTTCCTATGTTGAGTTATTTTCAGAATATGCTCAGATGCATGTTGCCGAAAATCGAGTAAAGTGGTCTCTAGTAAATGTACTTCTTGAAAATAAAATTAATATATGCTACACTTGTATGTTTTCTAGATTATTAGCAGTCGAACATTGCCGTGAATAGCTTTTTGTGTCCATTTTAGCTATTTTACAGTGTGTGAGAGGATAGTCACTACACAAATACACCAAGAGCCAAAACATTTTTTTGGTTACGAATGAATAAACATATGCAGAATTTAAATTCACAGTAACTTCGGTATTTAGTTATTTGGCCTTTATGAGAGAAAATATGAGAGTACTCCAGAGAAATTTGTTAGAAAGAAATTAACAACGTAGGCTATACATTTTGCTCGTATGTCCTTGGCTATTATATGTCTGATATATCTAATCAAGACTGTTGCCAGTACAGCTCCATGTACATGTAAATCATGACTTGGTGGACACTAAAGCCATTTTTAAAATATCTAAAAAAATGTCATGCTATCTGATTTTGAAGGGGTGCTTTGATTGGAACTGAGTATGAAATTGAGTTGCCTTGATTTTATTCAAATCTTCAGATCAGTGCACAAACATTCTGTGTGTGCATATTTTGCATTCACTAGGCTAGCACCCTTTGTAAGTTCGTTGAAATAAATAACGTTTTCACACAAATTTGACTTTATTTAGCCAAGGACCATTTAAACACATGTAAATCGATGTCTCCTATTTAGTACAGGTAATCAAATATACTTGTTTTATGATCTTGTTAATTTGACAGCTGTAATGTTGATTGAATTAATAAACAATTTTCAACTGTACACACGTGTAGTACTTTCAGTAAATGACCATATTTATAGATGTGTTGGTGTACAAACTCGTGTGCTGTGTTGTCAGTAACTATGCATATGACATGACTTGCATTTTGAAGTCTAAAGTAAAGATGTTTAGTTTTCCGTATAAATGCTCTGTTAATATGAAAGAAAAATTACAAAGAGCATATCGTTTACTCTATAATACTACAGATATTAGTACCAGTTACCGTTAACCTTGATTGAAGCAGTTCCATAAATAATAGAGTCGGTAATTCTATTTGTGTTATCGTCGCCAGTGTACAACACATCGTGTGTGGTTTGGCATCGTCACCAGTTTGCAATAAAATGTGTTGTGCATCTTCAGTCACAACATGGCATTATCATAGCAGAATCCCTGCTACATAAATTTTGTACGCACGGGAAATTTCATACAAAATTTTGGGATGATATTTCGGGTATACATGTTCATTTTAGCAATTTCTAGAGATTTCACGTCTATGTCCCTGTTGACTGACAGTTTTGTTCTAAAATAATTGACCATAGAAATTCAGGCAAAACATAGAAATAAACTCGTTTATATTGAAATCAGTATGCTTTTATATATCAATATGGATAAGTCTGGTTCATCATTTTCGTCTCTTACGTTAAATTCTGGTATAAAATTTCGCATGACCTGAATAATTTCGAATTTTGGGTTTAAACCTTATGCCGACCCCGTCAGATTGAAGTCAAGTTACCCACGATGAGAGCTTGGTATGGTAAAAAAAATATATGTGCAAAAAGAAACTTATAACATTCTAAGAAAATTCGCACTATAACCCGATAATGTTACTGGTAAAACAAAAAGATTCTTTCTAATTTTTAGAGAAAAATCGTTTTAGCACTGAAAAATATTTTTTGTTTAAAACTAATGCAGCTGTAAATACATGCAATGTCCAAAAATAGAAGAACTGAGATGTAAACAGAAGGTAAAAAGTTTTTCACGAATAAATTATAGTCCTATAAATAATATTTCACCGACCGGGAGAAATCCAATTGCTGCTGCCTTAAACCAGGGACATGTCTCTGCTTAAACTTATAGGAAAAGTATATTGACTCGATGAGTGCCCTGTGGTTGTTTAACGTTGTGTTTGTCTTCTATTGTTCTTTTTGTCGGGCAAAGGATGACAGCAATTGTAAGAATACTATGCCAGTTGATTTTATGTTTGTTGACGATCCCGCATCCATGACATGATAAACATGGATGTAGCTTTGCTCGACATCCAGCAATGAATTCCGCTTAAGCCGGTGCTAGGGGCCGTCTTGAACTTACTATAAGGTATGAGCATAGCTCATTGTTGAAGGCCTCATGGTGACTTCAAGATCAAGAACAACAATAAAAGCGTTGTTTCATTGTTTGATCTCACATCCCCTCTCTCCTTTCTCCGGGTCTCCATTTATTCCTGTCCTCTAGTCGTAGTGTTATTTTCTTTGAAACTAAGGTGAATTCAATCTTTCATTGTTGAATTCACTCAATTTTTTTCATAATGAGAGATAATTAAATAATATATTTCACATTTTTAAACTATTATTGAATCATTCTTTCATTTTGAATTGTTTCAGTTATTCATATATTTTTATGTAAATTCGTGGAGTCTACAGGGAATCAAGGATGCAACTCAAGTCCAACAAAATACAATGAATATGCAATTCGTCAATACACAGAAAAATATGTTCACACGTGCAATGCTATTAGCAACTGCTGATGTCAATCGTCCGTTCGAGTGTCACCAAGGGACATACTGTGTACTTGAAGCGTGTTTCGTCATGAATGAAATCAAGACTGGATATGAAAAAGAATCATTTTGCGCATCTTTTTTTATTGTTTTGTGTATTGCTGGTTCCCGAGCATACGGGAAGTGTTTTATGTAGACATCTTGTAGAAATAATTGATATATTATGGCGATCATGAAGTGAAAAATTAAAAACTTTTATGCAATCAAGGATTTGCAAAAATTGTTGCTACAATCTGCTTGCAATCATGCTTGTGTAGCACAACTACTGCGCCTCTGTATGTCTTGCTGATGCAGTTACAACCATTTATAAATAAATCGTTTTCGTCTAATAAAATAAATATTCTATTTTTTCGTTGTAATCTTATATTCAACATTATACCGTCAAACACCAAACATTATAGAACTTTTTCAGGTATGCCTAGTGTCAACGGGAAATCGATGTGTATTCCGCTTAAATTTGAATTGAATGCATTTTTATTTTTCGTAATACTTTTAAAAAATGCTGAAATACAAAATTATAGGAATAAGAATAAAATATAGCGATAATACCATTTTAAAAAAAAGTTGTATAAACGTGAATATATATGTATGCCACAAGTTTTATGCATTTTTAGATTATTTTTATTTATTTCATAAAAATACATTTCAGTTTGAACACACAAAGCAAAAATGTTAATTTGACCCCCTGTTATGTGTATACGTGTCGGAAGGTGCTCAGAAAAGTTTGTCAGGTCACCTGTGCTGTGTAATTCGATTAAAACAAGTGCCCCGTGGCTAGCCGCGGTTTTAGTCCCACGGATCAGATATTATAATATTTGTTCCTGACAGAAAAAATGATATATATTATTTGTTCCAAAAGGAAGAAATATTATGTCAATGTTTATAATATTTTTAAAAAAATCAAATTCTCTCACAGAAAGTAAAAAAATGTTTCTTTATAGTAAATTTAAGAAAAAATATGAAATTGAACCATATTTGGAAAAATCTAAAAAAAAATGAAAATAGAAAATATCTAACGAAATTAAGAGTCAGCGATCATATTTTAGAAATTGAAAGGGAAAGGTACAAAAATATTAAACGAGAAAACAGAAAATGTAAGAACTGCAACTCCAACACTACTGATGACGAAGAACATTTCTTATTTTTATGTAATAACAACATAGAGAAAACTATTTACAGGAAATAAAACGTTTAATACCAAATATTGAAAGCAAACCAGATAAACTGTATGTATGTTTAAATTATCCACAAATCGTGCAGTATACTGCTTCATTCGTTACACGAAGGTCTTTTGCGCTGAGGAGAGTGGACTCAACAACTGCATGATTTTTCATTTTGCAATCTTTGTTTTGTTTTTTATGGTTTTGTTATTGTTCATGTATGCCTTCAACCCTAATGTATATGGGTGCAAATGTGCATTTAAATAAATAAATACTATAATATTTTTTTCCAATGGAACTTTTGTCAGGTGGAACAAATATATGTTTACACAGGCAGCGCTTAAGGGACCGACCATTTAACTTGAAAGGAGGGGGCTATGGTTTTTTTCCAAAAAATATTTTGGAGCTAATTTTGTGTGAAAAAAATATTTTGGCTGCTAAAATTATGAAAAAAAATTCTGAACGAGGCTTTCTGCCCAAAAAAATAATGTTAATATAAAAAATATTTTTGTTGATGCATGTGAAAAAAAAAAATTTATCCAGAAAAACTATAACCCCCCTTTCAAGTTAAATGGTCGGTCCCTTAGTAATTGGAACGTCGTCAATTCAATTAACAATCTCCAATCAGCGGAAGACCCGAATACTAGTACATGTATAGTGCGAGCGATGGCCACATAACACATCATATATGATATATAATCATATCATCTGACTCAATTTGCGAAGTTAAACGTTTGAAAACAGGCGTATTAATGTCTGGATCTGGTATAATTCATGCACTATGACCGATTTTTAGATCAGAACGAGGAAAATCATCAAATTTTCTCTTCTTGCCTTAAATAAGAATGATACTATTGTTAATTCTGAAAAGCTGTCATACTGGTCTTTGAAGATTATTAAAAGACAACTGAAACGGTCCTTTATTTTAGAATAATTTACTTGCAAATTACACCCATAGGGGTAAGCAAATACAAACATACAGTAATTATTTACTGAGAAAAAAAAACTATACAGTTACTAATTTTCCAGTGAAATGCGAATCCTCTAAATAGAACATGTTTCGCATTACAAAGAAGTTGTTTAGAGGTTTTTTCTGTGTAATGTCAAATCCTAATTCGGGAAAGCGTTGAAGAAAAACAATGCTCTATTTACATATCGGAACTCAAACAAAATTTCAAAACTGAATTTCATAGTATAGGTAAAATCGCCTTTAAACATTTGGATCCAGTTTACAAATGAATGAATATTCCAACATAAACGTTGCACTTTTTAGTTCGTTTATGCTTTAAAAATAAGCCATAAATTATAAATAATTGTAGAATTCTTCACATTAAGGGTTGAATTTCAATCTGTTAATTTCGCTGTCTTATTAAGGGGAGCTAACAATGTCTCACTGAAGTCATCCTAAAACGTTTGACCCTTTTACATTTATAAGCAAGGAAATGTTATCGATTTTTAGATGTGAAAAATATCTGGCGTTTGTGTTACTTTAAATTGTTGCTTCAGGTTACAAGTGCGCAATTATTTACAATGCATTTTCCATAGGAGGTTCCCCTGCTTAGCGATAAACTAAAAATAGACGAAGGCTTTTTTTCATCCCCGGGGTTCTGAAAATGACAAGTACTCATACAGATCTTTTGAATTCCAAAATAAAAAATGGGGG
>MJUU01027056.1:19547-61408 GCA_002080025.1 Modiolus philippinarum | reverse complement strand
GGGGGTCATGCGGCGATTCTTGGTATAAATTGAGGCTCAAAAAGGGGTATATTGAAAATAATAAAATATTTTTGTGTCGACCAGATCCCATAAAAGGTCAAATTATCACCTCTTGGTTACATTGTTGAAATCAGATTTGCTATAAACCGAATTGTAACATGACATAGTATTTTATTTTCAAACATTTAATTTTTTTATCCACCAATCGTAGGAGTTGTAGTGCTTAATACTGAATACAGCTTTGGGTTCAAAACTGGATCCCTGTCCGAAAGTCAATAATTGCGCACATGATACCTTCAAGTGGAACCATACTTAGCTACAAAGATCTACAAAGGTCCTTTCGTCTTCTTGAAATATAATAATCTATATCTTATCTATATTAGGAGCACTGGAAAACATTTATTAGATACACGTGTGCAATTACAATCAAACTTGGTCACAACGGTCTTTGATTCTGTGGTAAAACACATTCAAAGATAAAATAACCCGAAAATATTGATGAATTGGGTTCTAAATTAAAATGTATAACTAATCCATCGCAGTTTATTAATTGATATTCGTAAATGCATACAGGCTAATTTTGTTTACCGTTGAAGGCATTTCAAGATGTGGAACAGCAATCAAATACTCGCTTAAATTGTAAGATTGGTTTAACCGGGTTATTTTTTTTATATTTTTTTATTTTTTATTTATTTTTTTTTTTTTGCCTAATGTATAGTTTACTCCAGACCATTTCTCTTTCTTCAAGTGTGTGATGACAAGATCTCGAGGGTTTCTTGTTTTAATGGTACACAATACTTGATATAAACTAACATGTGAAACACTCGTAAGAGTGGTATTCCTATTTTGTGTCGTGAACGTAGGAGAGAAACAATCATACCGAGTTTTATATCATGGTACTTAAAACGCCACTGAGATCCAATACACCGTCTTCACATACTCACACTGTAGCCCAGCCTTGCAGATAGTTAATCATGATAAATAGTTTGTGTAAATAATATTATTACTGCCCTCTGCAAGTTTAAATTTTTACTCGTGTAAATATGAACCAATATTGAATAATCTCCCTTTTTAGTCTAGAAGAGATGCATTTAGATATTTACTTTTTATATTTTAGACAAAGCATTGCTAACTTGCACTTAGACAATTGCAGACAATATACAGAAAAATAACATGACTAATAGCAGGAGTTAACTTTACCTCAGAAAATGTATTCCATGCACATATATAGGAGAAATTAAACCATATTTTGTTTTTCTAAAGAATGTATTACCTATCAAGCGACACTTTCTCATAATCGTCCAAATGAGTTAAATAGAGTTAATAAAGACAGTGTGTAGGCTTCACTGCAGCCAGTAATGGTACGTCCCCCTTTTAACTCTTAGACTGGATATTCAATTTATAATTGTTTGTTTTAATACCTTTCTGTAGAACATTTTATAACAAATTCATGCTACACTACAGGAGAGTTCCGATTATTTTGCCTTTTACTTACATTTTTTAATAACAACCACTATCAATCAAATACTTACTAGACACCTCTTTTATTTCATCATTTTTCAGTCTGTTTGTGAATCATTATACATGAAGATTTCGTTTAAAGGCATTTAAAATTTCTGGCCCTGATTTTTGCCAAAAAAAATGTCCTGACCAGCATCTTAGTTGAAAAAAATATTCTGGCTCTGACTTTGTCCATTAAAAAAAAAGCCTGGCATAGTGTACAGCGGGAAAAATAATCTGTCCCGTGTAGCGGGCCAAAAAAAAATTCCAGGCTCGGTTAAAAATCCCAGGCCCCCAATTGAAATGATATACTTTTGTTGATTTTAACACTTCCAATAGACGTTATCTATTTTTTTCAATTAACACACCCGAGTAACATGTACACCCCAAATAAACAATGTCACCTGTGTAATAAGGTGTGACATTTAAACTGTCCACACGTGGCTGCAACAATTTATGTTTCGGTGAAATAAAATATTTGTATAATTTCGTCTGAATAAGCTGTGAATGTGGTCATATATATTTTTTTTTTTGCAACTTAATGTTGACTTAAATTTTCTACCCCTGCCGGGAAATTTAAAATCTTTGGTTTTTTATTTATTTATATTATATAGTTTTTTGGTATAATTCTGTTTTATTTTTAATTAATTTATCCAGTATAAATAAAAGTTGGTATTTCATTGAAGACATTATTTTCTTTTAAGTAAATTTGCACGGGCTTTTTATTTTATACAGGAAATAATTGATTGTTTGAGAATTTGCATTTTTCATCAAAAAGTTGAAGCTGAAACTTACGTATTAATATTTCTATTTGTTATTTTTAACTATTAGTTTTGGATTCAGAAAAAGAGAGTTTATATAAACACGTACATGAATCTAGCACAAATACGGTAATACTGTGATCGACTGTGACTGCCTGTCACAATTCACCACAGTGCAGGACAGTACAAGTGAAACTGTAATTAACTGACATGAACTGTAACAATCCGGGACAGTGCATGTCAGTAGTCGTAAATACTGTCATTTACTGCGAGTAACTGTTACAGTACTGTACAGTTAATCACAGTACTTGGGTATTACTGTTAATGACTCTCCCCGATTGGCACAGTTCTTGACAGTACTTAATAGATATTTCACAGTACTACCACAGCGGAGAACAGTGAATGACAGTGAAAAAATCACTGTTCCTGGTATGGACAGTGCTTTTTTCTGTTAATAGTGAAATGTTTTGATTTTATTTGCACTGATGAGACATAAGTTGTCGAAATGCGCATATGCAGAATCAAATTAACAGTAATCTCGGTATTTGTCATTTCTAATTTCTTACTTCTAACTTCTAACTTCTTACTTCTAACTACGAAGGTAGTCTTTCTGAATTTCAACATTGACTTTGGCATTTACTTTTGTCAATGTTTTGTCAATTTTGTCAGAACTAAAGGTTTCATAGTTTATGACTAATGGCGAAAGCAATAAAATGATAGATTGAACGGCGTTTAACGTCATACTTTCTAATATTTCAGCCAATATTCTCAAACGTGAACGGTCTTGTATTATATGTGTAATAAGAGATGTGTTTTATTTGTATTATGTTTGATAAAAAAATAACGGGTAAAGGTATTACTTATTCAATTTTCTACACAAAAATTGCAGATACAGCAAATCGTGTTCAACTCAGCATTAGCAACACACACACACACACACACACACACACACACACCCTTCAAAGTTGTTGAGTTATACTCTTTTACACCCCTTGAAGATGATTTAGCTAGTATTGTAAAGCTCTTTTGATTTCGGCAGGTATGATAACAAAGTTAAGAGTGGATGCTTGGGAACACGCCTGCTGGATTTAAAAACATACCACTGTCAGACATCGTAGTCTTAAGTCAATTGCTGTAATCATACCTTAAAAAGAAACTACATTTATTTTAGAATTAGCATGAACCGAAGTCCACTAACTCTGTCAGGGTCTTATTTGAAGATTTCCTAGTTCACTTATCTTGAAGCACGTATTCATTAAAAATATAGGAAGTGCGCAGATGGAACTCAAACAATGTAATTAACAGTCATCCCTAGTCATCCCTAGTATTTTCCGATTGTTTTGTTTTCTTTATTTAATTTATATTTTTTATCCCCGCACTTTTCTTAAGAAAAAGTGGGGATATTGTTTTGGTCCCGTCCGTCCGTTGCATATAGTCTGAAGATGTGCAATAAGCTTTCGGATTTTTGATATTGGTCTTTTTGCAAACAAAGAGGCCCCATGATGTCAATCTTGACACATGTGAGCTTGTCAGTGGAACTCCTCTTACATTTTTGAATTTATGTTTTTAATTTTGTTATAGAATTGTTGCATATAGTCTGCAGATGCGCAATAAGCTTTCAGATTTTTTATATTGGTCTTGCTGCAAACAAGAGGCCCCATGATCTCAATCTTGACACATGTGAGCTTGTCAGTGGATCTCCTCCAACATTTCGGATTTTATGGATTTAAGTTTGTTACAGAATTGTTACATATAGTCTGCAGATGCACAATAATCTTTCGGATTTTTTATATTGCTCTTGGTGCAAACAAGAGGCCCCCATGATGTCAATCTTGACACATGTGAGCTTGTCAGTGGGACTCCTCTTACATTTTTGGATTTATGAATTTAATTTTGTTATAGGATTGTTGCATATAGTCTGCAGATGTGCAATAAGCTTTCAGATTTTTGGTGTTGGTCTTGGTGTAAACAAGAGGCCCCATGATGTCAATCTTCACTCATGCGAGCTTGTCAGTGGAACTCCACCTACGTTTTTGGATTTATGGCTTTAATTTTTAAAAAGAATTGTAGCATGTAGTCTGCAAATGCACAACTAGCTTTTGGATTTTTGATATTGTTTTTTTTTTACAAACAAGAGGCCCCAAGATGTTGATTTTGACACATGTGAGCTTGTCAGTGGATCTCTGTTTTCTGTGTCAAACAGGGAAGTGCGGGGATGGCCATCATTTCTGATGGCACCACTTATAGTTTTTTCTTATTTTGTTTTGTTTTGTTTGTTTTTTGGGGTTTTTTTGTTTTGTTTTTGTTTTAAGTTTTTTTTATATTTATTTAGACAGTTTCGTACTTCTGGGCATAGGGTATGTATAATTTTTCACATTCTCTATACAATTTTCCCAATTCAGCCGTAAAATCTGTCCCATCCTGGAATATAAAGACATGCAATTAATCATAATGAAGGTATGAACAATAAATTTAAATCATCACAATTTGGTGCTCATTCCATGCTCTACATGCTGTCATAGATCTTCCAAATTCTTTCTCACTTCTTACTTCTTACTTCTAACTTCTTACTTCAAACTTCTAACTTCTTACTTCTAACTTCTTACTTCTTACTTCCAAGTTGCAACATGGACAGGAAAAGGACATTCAACCAAGTATTTAATAATATGAATACTTTGATTTTAAGTAAGACTTTTCTTATAATGATCCTAGCTTAATAGGACTTTGCGAAAGCAAGAAAAATTGACCAACCGATTAAATGGTGTCTTACGTCCAACTAGCAATATTTCAACTTTAATTCAAGACGAGAACAGATGTTTGAATGCAGAATCAATCTGGGAAAATGGAAAACCCGGGGGGGTAATTGTTTTTTGGTACCATCAATAAGCGTTATGTTTTAATTGTATTATGGGGGTTCCTTTGGGCACCCTAATTACACATAATCAACCTTCTAACCCTTTCTAAGCTCCACACATAATTCATTACTTACTGCAGTCAAAGATGGCTTCAAGATATACCGTGATAAAGTATTATCAACAAATGGAGTGAATCAGATGTGGATTCTCAAAAACTCAAAGGACTTACTAGAATATCTATCTTCAACTGAACTCAACCACTGC
The DNA here is from genome assembly GCA_002080025.1 of Modiolus philippinarum. Classification (NCBI taxonomy): domain Eukaryota; kingdom Metazoa; phylum Mollusca; class Bivalvia; order Mytilida; family Modiolidae; genus Modiolus; species Modiolus philippinarum. The sequence continues at coordinate 56,028 of MJUU01027056.1, read as the reverse complement.
AACAGTGTTAAAACATTTGATTTTTCTACCCTCTATACAACTCTTCCACACAATAAGCTAAAGTCAGTACTCCGGGATTTAATACTTCAGTCTTTCTGTACTAAAAAGGGTGAAAGAAGATATTCATATTTATCGATAGGTAAAGATGGGGACTATTTTGTTAAACATCACATCGATTCACACAAAAAGTATACAGAGGAGGATGTCATTGCAATGCTGGAATTCTTAATTGATAACATATTTGTAGAATTTGGAAGTTTTCCAGCAGACAATAGGGATACCTATGGGGACTAACTGTGCACCACTTTTAGCAGATTTGTTTCTTTATTCGTATGAAGCCAGGTTCATACAAGGGCTATTTCATAAAAAAGACAACAAGCTAGCCAAATCCTTTAATTTCAGTTTCCGTTATATAGATGATGTTCTTTCACTGAACAATCCTCAATTTAAGGATAACCTTCATCTTATATACCCAAATGAACTGGAAATTAAAGAGACACTGATACACCATCATCAGCATCATACCTGGACCTATACCACTACATTGACAACTCTGGACGTCTGAATCAAAACTTTACGATAAACGTGATGATTTCGATTTTCCAATAGTGAACTTCCCGTTTTTGAGCAGTATTATTCCCACTTCTCCGGCATATGGTGTTTACATTTCACAACTCATTCGCTATTGCTGTGCCTGTAGTTTGTACAGCGATTTTGTCAACAAAGCGAAATTACTGTCTCAAAAACTTATACATCAAGGGTATGTTCAGTCACTGTTGCAATTGTCACTACAGAAATTTTACGGTCGTCACCACGATTTGACAGACCATTACAATGTTACAAATGAGAGCAGATATCTTTGGGTAGATCCAGAGTTTGTTCCCGGACTGACTAACACCGACTGTGACCAAACCGGACTTTTCACTGGCAGTGTGACGGGTGCCACGCGTGGAGCAGATCATCCTTACCCTTCCGGAGCACCTAATGATACCTTAGTTTTTATAGGGGTTCACACTGCTAGTGCTTTAGTTTTGTGGCGTTCTTGTTCATTTTTGTTTATTTGTTTTGTCTTTGTCATACTGTCTCAATTCATGTTGGTGTGAATTGCCTTGGTTTTGGATTTATGATGTTAGAATTTCCTCTTTCCTCGTTCTTGTTTCGGTATTCGTTTGCCGGTGCTTCTAAAGCTGTAAAATCTGATCTCACGCTGAACATTTTTTTTCATCTATTAAAACCCGCCTATTTTAGGAGTATTTGTCACGATTCAAGCTCCCTAAATGGCATTTTCACCGACGACCCACGCCTAGATTCCTTCAGGACGCCGTATTATACTTAACACAGATAGAAGAATAAAAATGAAAATGGAATAATACAAAGTGCATCTATGTGTAAATGTATGTTTCATTCAATGTAAAATATGGATAACAAAAATAGTGATCGATGTTAGCCACTGATCGAAGAACCCCGACTTAAATATATCCATACGACATCATTCAAGTACAGTTTGGTTGAATTTGCTTCCATAAGTTCTGAGCAGATGACGAAAATGATGTTTTTCCAATAGGGTCCAATGTTAAACTATGTTCCTCGCTGGCAGGTATGTTTTGTGTTGGATCAGAACGGAATGAGCAGTTTTTGTTAATCACCTTCCATATAGGTTATTAATTGGTTTCAGAGGAGATGATAAAAATGTGAACAATTAACGGACAGACGGGTCAGGTGAGCAAAAAAAAGATTAATTAAAACTCTTTTAAAGGATTATAGAGTTGGGACCAATGCAAGCTAAACACGATTTTCTGTATCTACAATTTGTTATTGAAAATTGAATAAGCTTATTTTTCTAAATGCAAACCTTTACCCACTATTTTTATTAGACATAATGCAAATAAAACACATCGCTTATTACATACAAAAATACAAGACCGTTCACGTTAAAGAATCCTTGCAACAGTCCAGTAGTATGTAGGTTAAAGGGTTGCGAGGCTGACTCCCCCTTCACCCTGATGTCTTGATAAACCTGTTCTCGTCTTGGATTTTGGCTGAAATGTTGAAATTAGGACGTTAAACGCCATTCGATCCATGAATCAATTTTTATTGCTTTTTCAATTAGTCATAAACTAGAGGAATAATATAATGAAACCTCAGTCTGAACATTGACAATATTAATACCGAAGTCAGTGTTGCAATCCGGAAAGGCTAACTTTCCGGATTGCAACATCGAAGTAAGAAGTAAGAAGTTAGAAGTAAGAAGTTAGAAGTAAGAAGTACTAGAAGATTGAAATATTTTGAAATATATTTATATAACAACATGTGAAGCAGGGAATGAGCTCCAAACTCTGATCATTAAAACTGTATCTTTCATCCCTTGAAAATAAACAATTGCAAGTCATAATATTCTAGAAGATGGAAGATTTAAGGATGTATTGACACCGTTCCGAGTAAAAATCCAGCAAATGTGTACGTATCCATGCATCCACTTCCTTGATTTTCTGGACTGGGTGTCTGATAAGATTTTTCTCCCAAACTTATCACTCTTACCTTGATGAACTAAGTTCCACCATACAACCTATATCGTCTCAAAGGGGTGTATAAAAAGAGGATGAACAAAAACCAAATCAATCTTTTCCGATTGCAATAATTTATCTTCTAAGGACTATTGCAAAATTGAACACGATTTCCTATATATGAAGTTTTCTGTCAATTGAATACGTTTATATTTCAAAATGCACACCCTAGACTGCTGTTATCTAAGACATAATAGGTGGTTTTGAAGGTGTCCGGGCCTTTTTTTTGGAGCGGGAATCGTGAAAAAATACCCCTTTATAATAGGCGTGATGGGTGACTTCATAGAATTTTTAACGTGAAAGCAATGAATTTATAAGATTGATGACATGCACGATGGGTTCTTCAGGACCCAGATAATACAAAAATACAAGACCTTTGACCCCCAAGAAGAAGGTAACCGGAGGTAAGGCTAACCACTGCCTCTCAACCCCTTAATCCAGTGGTATTCAAAATTACTCCCTCCCCAGTGTTTCTCTGTTCCCAAATTGTTATCGTCTTGAATTATAGTTCAAATACTGCTAGTAGAAGGTCTAACACCATTTAAGCTATCAATCAATTTTTATTGATTTCGCGATAGGTCATAAACTATGAAACTTTCAGTCCTAACAAAACTGACAAAATTAAATACCGAAGTCGATGTTGCAATCAGGAAAGGCTACTTTTCCGGATCGGAACATCGAAGAAAGAAGTAAGAAATTAGAAGTGAGAAGTTGGAAGTAAGAGGTAAGAAGTTAGAAGTCAGAAGTCGGAACTCGGAAGTCCCTTCCGGCTTTCGTAGTAAGTAGTTCACATTTAAGTTGTTACCTGTCCTTAATTCACATTTTCCACCTACATCTCTGGGGTTTCCAATATAGCCTCTATCTATGTCACATCTGTTAAAATAGTGAACCATTAAAAAGCTTTCAGTTATTTTCAATTGTCAGATCCTGTCTTTGCAAAGAAAGCAAACGTTTCTTAATTAAATGCTTGATTATTGCATGAGTATCTATGAACTTTGAATAACAGAGATTTTGAATTTTGAAAATCACCACAGTGACCAACTTGCCACTAAACTGAATCTATTTGAATGGGTTACGTTCTCTAACAGCATCAGAACAACTTATGAAGGATTTGAAATTCATTCAAGATAAGTTTTTCTGAAAATTCTTTAAATTTAAATCTTAAATGATCTTAAGTTTTCAATTAGAAAATAAACTAGAAAAACTGTGAACAAAACTCACTAATATATACCCCCGCTCCCCCATTTGCAGACCTGTTTACCCCTCTTAACTGGTATAAGTATTCCAACATTAATGTTTCTGTGATCTTCCGTATTCGGAGAATGTTCTAAATGGTAAATAAAAGGATATGGAGTAAATGCACATGAGACAAAGTCTCTACAAATACATGGTAAAAAACAAGCAAAGGAACGACGCTTTTATTGTTGTTCTTCATCTTGAAGTCACCATGAGGCCTTCAACAATGAGCTTTGCTCATACCTCATAGTAAGTTCAAGACGGCCCCTAGTACATAAAAAAATAGAAAAACTAAACTATTTTGTGTACGTAACTCCTGTACGTATAAATAAGCAAAGAAAATGATGGCTGTAATGAACATATTTATTCTTATATCGTGATGACATAAAGAAGTTATGTCATTTCAACTGTGGAGTACATTTTGTGAATTTTACAGAAGGAAGAATACCACACGTTTAAGCGGTGTACAATAAAATTTCAGATAAATGTGATTTCTTTGTCAGAAAATTGCAAGTTATTTAGGCAAAATAATGGTAAACTTAAACTTCTCTGAATTTTTCATAGGTTTAAGGTACGCAAGCTTTCATCATGGATGAATGAGATTTTACTAAATTTTGTCAGAATGACTATAAAGACAGGGTCATAGGTCAAATGCTGTAAAATGGATAAAACAAGGAGTACCAAAAGCTGACACAAATTTCAAAACATGAAAAGTGCACATCCTTGATAAAAAATAAGACATAAAGTTTACATGCCACAAGTTGCCTTCATGAGATCTAACTAGTCAGAAATTGTAGTAATATGCTCCCTTGTCACTTTTATCATGATAAAGGAATACCAACCTGCCACAATTTCTGCCTACATATCCAGGAAGACATCTATCACATGTTACCAGTCCATCAAACTCCAAATAACAACTTCTGGAGAACCTATAAATTAATCACATCAAAAAGAAAATTACGGTAAATCCAAGAACTTATTTCGATGATAGATTTAATTCACAAGGCTGAATTTCAATGGCTGGAAATGCAATAGCTGGAACACCATGGATGTCTAGAACCCTTTTTCTGGTCCCATCCTTTGTTCAAGTTAAAGTATAGTTTAAACTCGATATTCGAACACCCTCTTACTCGAACTGTTTTCAACAAAATTATAGAAAAAAACGCATGGTGCACATCTGCAATATATACTGAAGTATTCCTGAAAGTTTGGTTGGAAAGTACCAAGCCATTAGGGCGGAGTTGCGGATAATGGAGGTATACTCTAAGATTCCAGTTAGCTAAAATAACAAGTCCAAAGATAACTAGAAAGTCTGAAAAATTCAAAATAAAGAAAAAAACAAATGCACGATGCACATCTACAATATATACTGAAGCATTTCTGCAAGTTTGGTTGGAACTTCCAAACGGTTTTGGAGGAGTTGCGGATAATGAAGGCATACCCTTACGACTCCAATAAGCTAAAATGTTAAAGTCCTAAAATAGCTTGAAAATCTGGAAAAACAAAAATAAAGAAAACGAAATGCATGGTGCACATCTTCAATATATACTGAAGCACTCCTGCGTGTTTCGTTGGAAAGTACCCAGCGACACAAAAATGCAATCAAATTAAGTTCACTGCACTTACAAGTATTTTTGAAATGCATGTATATCAAATTATATATTGTAATATTTGGACATGTAAAGGAAAAATTATTATGTTGCTATTTTTTTCGTAAAACCACATTTTTTTGTAAAAAAGTCACACTTTTAAAAAGCTTCTAAATTTAAAAAGGGCATGTGATTTTGATTTCAAAGATTTTGAATAGTAGAATTTCTTGGTTTGTCTTTGTTAAACAAAACTTCATTTAATATCTCCTCTAATAAAACCTAAATCCAACATTATCCTTATTTCAACTAATGACAACAATGCAGCTAAATACAGAATCTCCCTCTGGGGGGAGTAGGTGAAAGAATTTCTCATATTTTAACATATGAGCTTCAGCGAAATTTAATTACTTACTGATTAGATGGTATAGTCAGTGGACATGGACATGGTCTACAATCATTAGGGGTACCAGCTGTAGCATTACCAGAGTAACCAGTAGCACATCTCTCACATCTGTCGCCTGCAGTGTTGTGTAGGCAATTCTGTATTAAATTAAGATTTCAAAATAAAAAAAAATACTATTTTTAGACTTAAACATTGTGTTTATACTTAATTAATGCTTAGCTAGCTTCTTAGAATAATATCACAAAATATAACAATCTGCATAAAGACATGTAAACTTACTCTGATATATTTTCTCATTTTGAGCCATCAAGTCTTTGATCTGGATGCTTAATGGAAAACCAACTTCCATCTTCAAAAACTTCAGAATGACAAACTCTGAGTTATAAGAATCAGCAAGCTCTTCCAAGTGAAGCCAATATGCTAACTTCAATATCGCCATTCCAATTTCTGCTATTGTTAAGAGTGTAAGAGAGGGTTGAAACCAAACTTGCTAATTCTTGAAGAGCAGACCTATGTTATTTCACTTTTAGTTTATTTAATGTAATTTGTTATGTTATTGTGTTTGTTTGAGCCATTTTTTTGTGTTGGTAGGTTTATCATTCTTAACTATTCGTGTTATTTGTTGTTATTATTCCCGCTTTTAGTATTCCATGTTTGCATGTTTTAAAAGAGTTTCCTCCCTTTTCAGTTGGTATACTTTCTACTGACCGGAAAATGATCGAGTGATCAGAGTAAAACATTGGAATTCAATAACTTCTAAAATATAAGTCAGTCCAGAAATTAAAACATTTGAGTATGTATCCAAAAAAATCTACAAATTTTTTGGCATGAAGGTATAGTATTCACAATATACAAAACAGGAAACCTCTATCTTTATCAAATAGCTTGACATGGAAGCCTGAATATGTTCTAAACTTAAACCTTCTCCAAAGGGAGATTAATAAAAGGAAGTTTCAGCAAACCATAAATGGGGAATAATTACATGTATATTAAGACCTTTACCAGACAGACACCTGTCTCTTGGTCACATGATATTGCATGGTTATTACAGTTACACCTTATACACCGACCACGAGCAGATCCGGAATCTTGTACACGAAGATAACCATCGGCACACTGTTCACATGACAATCCTGCGTACCCCTCAGGACATTCACAACTCTCCACCATTGGAGCTTGTCCGAATGAGGTAGGTGTTGGGATGGCAGTGTCCAAACGAAGATCTCTGAGAGATGTGTACGATGTTATAGTATGAAATGTAGCTCTAATTAGGATGGCTTCAATATCCGTAAGAATCCTCAAGAAGGCTTCTCTTGTGGGTGCTGATCCATTACTTAGTCTGAACGATGACTGAATGGAATAAAAAATTTACATATTAGTATTCTTACAAAATGTATCAATGAAAACTTCAACTTTTAAAGAATTAACGAACCTTAGTGAGCAACCTCATACACCCCACGCCTTCATATATAATCCTGTATAATCTTGAAATTTAAAAAAAAATCGAAATCCAAGTAGTTTGCATATCTCTTACAGTTGCACAATCATCCTGTAAAATATCGTAAAACTGTAGGCAGATTTATCTGGGCAAATGGTGTACCCTATAAGCATTATACATAAAAATACCAAGTTTAACAAATGCATTGTTTGCGAAAAAACCAGCAAAAATCCAATTCCAAGTAGTATGCACAATCAATCTGCAAAATAACTAGAAAAAGTTTATCTGCTGATCACAAAAAAAAACCCACCCATAGGCAATCCTAGTAGTTGCAAGAATAATCCAAAAATATTAAAATTTTCCTTCAAAGCAAACTCAAGTTATCACCAAGAAACCATAAAATTTACAGATTTTGCTTAAATCAAGGGCTATAACTCTGCAACGCAAAATCCGATCATTGTCAAAATGGAACCTGACCTGTATTTTATAGATAGAAACAAAATCCCAAAATATTAAAACTTTCCTTCAAAGCAATTTCAAGTTATCATCCGGAAACCATAAAATTTACAGATTTTGCATAAATCAAGGGCAATAACTCTGGAACGCAAAATCCGATCACGGTCAAAATCAAATTTGACTTGTATTTTATGACTAGAAATATAATCCCAAAATATTAAAACTTTCCTTCAAAGCAAACTCAAGTTATCATCCAGAAACCATAAAAGTTACAGATTTAGCCTAAATCAAGGGCAATAACTCTGGAACACAAAATCTGATCACAGTCAAAATCGAACTTGACCTGTATTTTATAAATAAAAACATAATCCCAAAATATTAAAACTTTCCTTCAAAGCAAACTCGAGTTATCATCCGGAAACCAAAAAATTTACAGATTTTGCCTAAATCAAGGGCAATAACTCTAGAACGCAAAATCCGATCATGATCATTATCAAACTTGACCTGTATTTTATAAATAGAAACATAATCCAAAAATATTAAAACTTTCCTTCAAAGCAAACTCAAGTTATCATCCAGAAACGAAAGTGTGACGGGTGGACGGACGGAAAGACGGACAAGAGGATTCCTATATACCCCCACCTTTTAAGGCGGGTGTATAAAAACTTCCTACCATAAAAACTGTAGGAGGAGTTATCCGGACAAATGATATACCCTATAAGCATAATCTCACAAAAATGACTAAGTTCAACAATGCTTATTTTGTAAAAATAAAAAAATAAGCAAAACTCAAAATTCAAGTAGCATGCATATCTTTGATATATACACAATCAATCTGCAAAATAAAAATTTCCTACCTTAAAAACTGTAGGATTAGTTATCCGGACAAAATGATGAACCCCATATGAAATATCATGAATAAAAATGACTAAGTTCAACAATGTGTAGTTTTCTGAAAAATCATCAAAAATCCAAAACCAAGTACCATGAACATCTTTGGTAAGTGCAGAATCAACCTCAAAAATAAAAATTTCCTATCTAAAATTATCCGGACAAATGGTATATCCACTTGATAACAGATGGACGGATGGACTGACGGACCAAAAAACTATATACCCTCCGCAACTTTGCATATTTTTGTTAAAAAAAAACGCAAAATTCGAAATTCAAGTAGTATGCACATTTTTGATATGTACACAACCAATCTGCAAAATAAAAATTTCCTACCTTAAAAACTCTAGGAGGAGTTTTCCAGACAAATGATGTCCCCTTTGTGCAAAATAGTGCAAAAAATTACACAAAGTTAAAAAAAATGTGTAGTTTTCTGAAAAATTATCAAAAATCTAAATCCAAGTAGCATGCACATCTTTGGTATGTGCCCAATCAACCTGCAACATAAAAACTTCTTATCTTATAAACTGTATGAGGAGTTATCCGCACAAATGATGTACCCTACATGTATATGCAATATTATGCATAAAGATGACAAAGTTCAACAAAGTGTAGTTTTCTGAAAAATTATAAAAAATCAAAATCCAAGTACCATGCACATCTTTGATAAGTGCACAATCAACCTGCAAAATAAACTTTCCTACCTAAAATTATCCGGACAAATGGTATATCCACTTGATGACAGATCACTAGCAGATATGTTATGATCTTGTTTGGCCATTATGATCTTATCACGATTTTGACAGTCTTAACACAATTTTGTTAAGACAGTGTTAGATATTCAGTCGTATCTCAAGATAATTGCTTTCAAGGACGACCAAGATCTGTTCAGTTAATCAAGATCAAAGAAGATAACTGCTTTCAATGGCGACCAAGATGTGTTAAGTTTGTCCCGATCAAACAAGATCAAATCATGATCTTGTTTCATCTTAACAAACTTAAATCGTCTTGATCGTTTCTGAAAGCAATTAACAAGCTGGTCTTATTTGATCTTAAAATAACTAACCACGTCTTGCTCTCCTTTGAAATCAATTATCTTAAAAACCAACTTAAAATCTCACACTGTCTTAATAAAATTGTGTTAAGCCTGTCAAGATCGTTATAAGATCAGAATGGCCAAACAAGAGCATTGCATATCTACTAGTGGATGGACTGACGAACTAGTCAAAAACTATGTACCCTCCGCAACTTTGCATATTTTTAAAAAAAAACGCAAAATTCGAAATTCAAGTAGTATGAACATTTTTGATATTGCAAAATAAAAATGACCTACCTTAAAAACTCTAGGAGGAGTTTTCCAGACAAATGATGTCCCCTTTGTGCAAAATAGTGCAAAAAATTACACAAAGTTAAAAAAAATGTGTAGGTTTCTGAAAAATTATCAAAAATCAAAATCCAAGTAACATGCACATCTTTAAATTGTGCATAATCAACCTGCAAAATAACAACTTACTATCTAAACAACAGTAGGAGGAGTTATCCAGACAAACCACTTGATAACAGACGGACGGACTAACTGACGGACGAACTGAGGGACCAATCAAACTATAAACCCTTCGCAACTTCGTTGCGTGGGGTGTAATAATTACAGTAAAAGCTCGAATATAATTCCATAAATTGTTTGACAAATTTTTGGCATGACAAAGGGATTTGGCAATAAGCTTTATACTGAATGTAAGGCAAATTTGAAAAAAATGATTATCAAAATCTGTGACATAAAGATATGTGATGAATGAAATGAAGCGCATTATAACCAATGTTTCTATACTTGAATATTTTCTGATAAGTTTTGCTCTTTGAAATTTGATATAAAACAAAAAAAAATAATATTACAGAATTTAATTTCCTTAAAACCAGTTTCAAGTATCTAACCAACATTACCTCTCTAAGTAAAATATCGTAGGAATTTGGTTTGTACATCTTCAAGGCTGGATTAAACAGATGATACATCCTCTCCCTCTGCCCACTTGTCTGTAAAGACAAAACAACACAAAAAACAAATTGCTTAACAAATTATTTTCGCAACTACTTATTTCCACCTTAGGTTAATTCGCAGCAACTCATTTTTTTTTGGGGGGACAGTTATTCTTTTATTAGGCAACGAACATGAGAAAACAATTTCATATTTTGGGATGCCTAAGTGAAAAAAATGGCTAAACAAATTACTCCAACAAATTTGTTAATATATTTGGTTGTAATTCAAAATCACATGCAAATGAGCTTACATTTTAACTAATTACAAGCAAATTGTAAGCAAATTACAACCAAATTATAATAACAAATTATGAACAAATTACAATGTGTACCATGTTGACCTACATATGTATGCTAGCATTATGTGTATACACAATGCAACAGACAAAATGTGCAAAGTGCTTCTAAACTGGATTATTTTAATTTGCTTCATCCAAAAATGTTACCTTTAGCTTGTACTTAATTAAATTCATACAGAAAAAATATCATTGAAAAATATGCCTAAATGAACAATTAACCAGCAAACTAAAACGATAATAAATATCCTTTCCATGCAGGAATATGTTTAGTTAAAGTAAATATTTAAATTTTGAATAGATTCTAATTATAATGATGAATTTCTTAATTGTATTACTGTGACTTTTGAGATGCAGAAAGGCAACAAAATTTATCAGTTCCACACAAATCTGTTTTGACCCAGACGATACAAAAATGTATCAGATTATTTAATGAAAAAATTAACACTAACTGTTATGACAGAACAAATTTAATTGATTTTTTCATCTCTTAATAGCTAGAAATAATAATTTTACATTTTTTACAATGCAATGTACTCTCTTCATGAACCAACACACTATTTTGGGCTCCAACTAATCTAAAATAGATCACATGGTTTCATTTCAACAAGATTATCTAAATCTTTAAATCTTGGAGAAATTCAAAGGATAAGCTTTCAAGCATCTTTGTAACAATGGACCTGTACTAACAATATAAAAAATTATTAACAAATTATATTACTTAATATTCTAAGGTTTACAAATTAATAGCAAATTATGATTCAAGTATTTTCACAAATTATAAACAAATTATGTACACAGAATTTCAAGTTTAACAAATTATGAACAAATTATGCAAGCATAATTTTAAGTTTAACAAATTATGAACAAATTATGTTAGCAAAGTTTCAAGTCTAACAACTTACAAGCAAATTACGTTTATAAAAACAAAATTCTATCAAATTATGAACAAATTAAGTCTTCGATATTTAGAAAAATAATTTGTTAGCAAAATTTTTTTTAACAAATTATTAGCAAATTATGCTTATAAATTACAAATTCATGATTTGTTTGTAATTGGTTCATAATTTGCTTATAATTTGTCAAAAAAAAATTTCCCTTGAATATTATCTTCTCTTGATCTTAGCAAAAGTAAATTGTTTGCGAATTAAAATTAGTTTACAGTACTAGTTGAAATAAAAATATAAGATAAAAATCATTTACTAGATTCATATACCCAAAGTCCTGTAAAAAGTTCATTACAGTTAAATTGATAAATGAATACTGCAAAATTTTTGAACTTTCAGTTCAGATCTGACGGGTGTCTTAAATTATTCTACATTTGAATCAACATGCAACCTAACAATTATACTCATTGTAAAGTGGTATACATGTATATTTTTACTGTTATATGACACAAGAAGGGCCTCTTTAACAGCTTCATGTCAAATGTGACAAGGGTCATCTGATTTTGCTGATAATTTTAACAACATTAATACTTCAGCAAAAAGCATGTTCAAAATCAATGGTAAAATGACAGATCTGCCATTCAGTCATATAAATCTTGTTTACAGATTATCAAATAGTTATAACCTGAATATAGAATTTAAAGCTTACAATAACTTCAATGTCGACATCACGGAATCTACCACCACCATCTTGTGCCACATTTGTTTCAATTGTAAACTTCAATCTTCCACCATAAGATGCTATCTACAAATTAAAACATCAAATCTGAATAAAGGGCTACGCCTAGCGCAGCATGATACGACCGCAGCATGTCGACCACTGAAATTTGAACAATTTGCAATTTCAGCCCCTATGACCCCTTATTAATCAGAAACGGTAAGAGATACGCAAAATCTATTGACATATCGTAGAAATTTAAAACAAGAGGAATCCAAAAAAATACAATCGAAATTGGATAAGAAATTAAGATTCTACATTTTTCAGAAATTTGCAATTTTGGTCCCTTTGACCCCTTATAGCTCGGAAACTGTAAGAGCTTCAAATAATTCGTTGACGTAATGGTGAAAGCTTACAACAAGAGGAATCTAAAAAAAAACATCAAAATCCGATGAAAATAAAAAATTTTAGGTTATCTGCACATTTGAAATTTTGGCCCTGTTTGGCCCCTTATAGCTCCTATAGGAAAAAAGTTATTAATAAGAGGAAAGCTGTCAATGTGACAGCAAACCGGGTTTTCTTTTACGTCGAAAGTATATCAAACCCAGAGGTCAACCCTGAATATCTGAAATGTACACTTTTTTTAAAAAATGCAATGTGAAGCCTTCCTTTGAAGTCTTAACTTATTTATGTCACCCATTCACCGAAGGGAGACATATTGAATTACCCCTTATTATGTCGATCAAGACGTGGGCGGGGTGACATATTGATTTTGGTCTATTTCTTTGTTTTTATTCTTTACGCTTTCTTTCTTTCTTCCACCTATTTTAGTCCGGCTATTTTCTCAAAGATGCCTGGACAGAATTCATTCATACTTTGTTGGAGCACCATTAGGAGATGTGCATGCACCGAAAAAAATCCAAAATGGCTGCCGTTTCCCATAATGGATGTCATTGTACGTTAGAAAATTGATCATTCAATAACTCGGGAACAGCTTTGAAGAAATTGTTCATATTTTGCATGAATATCAAATAAGATGAGAGAAAGGAATTTATGTGAAAAAAAAATGAAAAAGGCCGCCAACACGCGTAAAAATATTCAACATGATGATTCCATATATCATGGCCTGCTTAGCAGAATTTGTTCATATTTGGTGTAAATGTTGAATAAGATGAGAGGAAGGAATTGATGCGAAACGATTATGCAAAATGGCTGCCATATCCAAATTGGCTACCATTTAACGTTGAAATATACAAGATTAAATATTTCAGGAAGTGCTTTATAGAATTTGTTCATATTTTGCATAAATGTTTAATAAGATGAGAGAAAGGAATCTATGCAACAACAAAATCCAAATGGCCGCCATTTCCAAGATGGCCGCAAAAATATGAAATAATTAGCTTTGCCTGATTTCAATGAAATGTAGACGCTACGAATAAGATGGAATTAGCGACTTGGACGTCTCGGGCGACATCAGCAATTGCTAGCAATTACAAATCTAGTTCTTCTTTTTCTTTTTCTTCTTCTTTCAATACAATCTTATCCTGGGCATAACTTTTTTATCTAAAGGTCAATTGTGTTTATATTTTATATGTATATGCATTGTGTCATGACAAGGTGTCGCGTAAAAAATGGGGTCACAATGACCTTTCTCTCGAATGTCAAGGTCAAATGATTGATTTTTTTAAGTGAACTCTTGGCAGAACTTTTTTTGTCTTAAGACCCAGTGAGTTCATATTTGGTTTGTATATTCATTCGGTTGTGACGGAGTGTCATATAAAAAGGTCACTGTGACCTTCAACTTGAATGCCAAGGTCAAATAGTTGTTATTTTTCTTTGGCTTTAATGTGATAACATGCAAATACCTGTATTCTTTTAATTATTTTAGCTACGAGCAGCCTTCAGGCATACCTGTCATTATTAATCATGATAAGATGAGTTGGATGATACATACTGGCACACCAAGAGGTTATACCTCCCTTCACAATTTTAACTTTAAAATTATGAATTTTCATGAAAATGGTTGAGATCCCCACCTCTAAACCATATATTTACTTATTACGTTTCTTTGGATGAATTGGATGTTGTATACCAGAAGCCCTTGGACTTGTCATGCATCCCCATCCCAACCCCTCCCCACCCCAATCTATTTCAGAAATATTGAATCATAAATATCTTAAAAACAGTCGAGATCCTAAAACCTAAACTAAACATCATTTTATTAATTATGATAAGATGCATTGGTTAATGCATACCATTAGCTTGATTGGGGTGTCTCCGCGAGTGCCACACCCTATCCATTTCAAGAATTATAGTATATCTTAAAAACAGTTAAGATCCAAACCCCTAAACCATATATAACCTTATTGCTTATAATAAAATCAATTGGTTGTTACATAAATGAAGCCCGAAAAGAGTGTCCACGCCCACACCACATCCCCGACCATATGAAGAATTTCAGTATATCTTGAAAACAGTTGAGATTCGACCCAGAAACCATATATATTATCTATTGTTTATGATCAGAGGAATAAATTGATAGATACCAGAAGCCCAGAGGGGTTAATACCCACCCCCATCATTTTAATAACTATGAAATATTTTGAAAACAGTTGAGATCCCTACCCTGAAACCATATATAATATTATTGCTTATGATAAGATGAATTGTTTGATACATTCTAGAAGTCGAAAGGGGTGCCCCTGCTCACACCACACCCATTTCAAAAATTATAGAATATCTTGAAAACAGTTGAGATCCACACCCTTAAACTATATATAACATTATTACTTATAATGACATGAATTGGTTGATACATACCAGAAGCTTGAAAGGGGTGTCCCTGTCCACAACACACCCCAACCATTTCAATTCTTATAAAATATATTTAAAAACGGTTGAGATCCCCACCCCGAAATCCTATATAATCTTATTGCTTACTATAAGATGAATTGGTTGATACATACAAGAAGTTTGGAAGGGATGTCCCTGCCCATTCCACACCAACAGCCCATTTATTAATAAATGCATATTTATACCCCAAGGGTTGAAAGCATATATACATACATATAAAGTACAATTTATAGTATATCTTGAAAACAATTGAGATCCCACCCTTAACCCATGTTTAATTCTATTGCTTCTGGTAAGATAACGGGTTGATAAACAATGGGAATCTGTAGGGTTGGTCCAACCCAAACAGTTTTTAGTATAATAGATATCTTGAAAACTTTTGAGATCTTCATCAGTTAACCAGATAATTTTATTACTGGGGATAATATAATATGATCGATGCATATTGGAAGCCCCAATTGTGATACCCCACCGTAAACATTTTCAGAATTGAAATTAATTTTGACTAGGGTTTAAGATCCTGATCCTTAACCATTTGTAAATCATTTGTATATATTTTTGACAATAACATGAATTGGTTGAAACATATGAAGGGGAGACATCAGTTTTAGTTGGCTAAAACAATTATAGTTTTAAAGTAATATAAAAACGCTTGGAGGCAACATCCTGCTCTGGACAAATGGCGATACCCTGTTAGTAAATATTTTTCAAAGTAATGAATAAGTTCAACAACTGATCATGCACACTTTGATATATGTACAAATGAACTGCGAAATATAAATCTTGTATCTCAAAAACTGTAGGAGATTTGCTATTGACAAATGGGGATACCCTGTTAGCAGATATTTGACATAGTAATGAATAACTGATAATATTGACATAAATTTTCAAAAATCAAAATCAAAGTACCATGCATACCTCTGGTATATGTACAAATGATCTGCAAAATATAAAACCTGCTACCTCAAAAACTGTAGAAGATTTGCTCCGGAAATTAATGTTAACAAAGAAGGGATGTGGAGAAAATGCAAATGAGACAAAGTCTCTACAAATACATGGTAAAACTAAGCAATGGAACAACGCTTTTATTGTTGTTCTTCATCTTGAAGTCACCATGAGGCCTTCAAAAATGAGCTTTACTTATACCTCATAGTAAGTTTGAGACGGCCCCTAGCACCGGTTTGATCGGAATTCATTGCTAGATGTTGAGCAATGCTACATCCATGTCACTTTACCCATGGATGTGGGATCGTCAACGAATATAAACTTAACTGACAAAGTGTCTTACAATTGCTGTCATCCGTTGCCCGACAGAAAAACAAATAAAAGACGATCACAACATCTTAACATCAACAAGGCACTGATTGAGCCAATAGAAAGAAAAATTTGTACCTATTTGGCAGCAGACCGCCCGCCCAGCCGACATTTCACCATTCTTTTAACCGGATTTTTCCGACGGAAAAGCCGGTTAAAAAACCGATAATTACGCGCTATGTTAATTTTTTCATAAGAGTCCATAGCAAAAATCGGATAAGAAAATGAAAAAAAAACATTTTATATATATTTGCCCCTCTTTGGCCGAATTTATCACATGAACGTTACATTCGACATGAAATCCGTTACATACTACTCATTGCAAATTTCCTCAGCAACACGTGCACACTGAAAGAAACCCTATCAAAATGTCATAAATAAAAAAAATTCTACAGCCAAATATGTGAAAACATCCAATTTTGTCCTTCAAATCCTTTTTAAAAACGGGAGGAGACAAAAATCAGAAACCAACCACAGCCTTCCTTTTGTGCAAAGAAACATTGTATTAAAATTTCATAAAGAGACAACGGCAGTAGAATACCAAAGTTATAAAGGAAGCGAAGACCACAAAAATCGAAATCCAAAGACATGGCAAAGACGGCAACAAAGAAAAGCAAAGACAAAACAAGGACGTGAGACAGGTACAATGCACGATTTGATCAACTGGATCTTAACTTATATAGACAAAAAACAAAAGTATTTCCACACAACGACTACAACAACGACGACAAAGACGAAGCCGACGACGATGACAGCGCCATATCATTATACGACCTAAATTTTTATGTCACCCCAGACGTAATCGGGACGACATATTGTTACTCTTTTTTTTTATTTGCGGTCGTATAAAAAGCAAATAACAGTACCTTCTGATCAGAATCCATTTTACTAGGGGTCATGTATGTCTTTTAAAACAATGAATTAAAAAGAAAGTAAGTAAAGATGTTCTGATGCTTGGTATCATTTTGGTTCCTTCTGAAAAAAACCTAACTGATTAAAAAAAATTTTCAAATACTATATGAACTCTAAGGGAAGTTCTTAAATTAAATGGAGTCCTTGACAAACCCGAAAATCCATTCTAACTTGGCTTTCAAACAAATATTATTAATACATCTGATTTTCCACTTGCCTTGTTGCCTCTGAATTTTGGAGGAAGACTAAAGAACAGACTCTCCCTTTCTCTATCCATCTGAACTTCATACAATCTAACAAATTTAACCTCATCTTTAGTGGCATCTATCTCAAACCCATCTGTTATACTGTTACTAAGCCTTCTGTTTGTCAGTACAAAATTGTGACTTCCATCTGCTGCAAGTTGTGGAGCAAGCTGAAGACACAAATGATTATTTATTATATAGATAACAATGAAATATCGAGATTTCCGAGTGAACGGAAAAACCGATATTTCACTGAGTGAAAATAACTATCGATCTTTCACTCTAGGAAATGACGTAACAATTACCGTCCCCAACGTCGTCGTTAAGTAAACGTCTGTGCGGATTGACATGAAAAAATATTCCCCATATGAATTCGAATTTAAAATACTTGTACTACCAGGTAGTTGAAATTAAATCTATATAATAAAAAGTACAACTAATCCGGAATTTCGATTATCGACAATATTCATCTCGTGACCGAAAAATTCTATAATTCACTCATGCTCTGTCGCGCATTCGTGAATTACAGAGTTGTTCGGTCACTTGACGAATATTTTTCCGATAATCGAAATCTCGGATTAGTTATACTATAATTAATACACTGTAATTCTTATGTTAAAATCTTTCTTTGGTACTATTGTTTTGTTAAAATCACCAATCGGTTTCTAACGACAAAATCGTGACTTCCATCTGCTGCAAGTTGTGGAGCAAGCTGAAGATACTAATCTTATTATCCCCCGCTTAGCGAAATCGGGGGATCATGTAAAGCAGTCCGTCCGTATGTACGTACGTACGTACGAGTATTTGTAACGCTCCACTATAGCTCTGGAACTATAAAAGATACAAATTTGAAACTTGGAACCATACTAGATTATGATCTGAAGTAGTGCACTATGGGTTCGGAATTTCTGTCAAACGCCCTAGGGGCAAATTATGGGCGCAAAACGAATTTTCCCGATATCAAATAATTGAAGAAATCTCCAAGGCCATTTGGGCTAGAAAGTTTAAACTTAGGAATCGACTTACATATTATGTAGCAAATTCACAGAGGGTGTCGGAATTTACGCATGACCTTTGAAGGTATGGCCTCTAAGGGGTTCAAAAACGAAAAAAATCGATTCAGCTGGAACTCCTCTTACAACTTTAATTGCAGAAACCTTGTAATAAGGGTATAAGTAACACGTATAAAAGTTGTCTGTGCTGAAGGTTTCAGAATTTTGAAATTTGCCCTCAGGGTGGAAAAATGAGCGATATCCTATTTCGAGATATCCAGTAATAAGCAAAAGCTTCTGAAGTATTCATGTTTGGAAGCTGAAACTTTGTATGCCAGTTTCATTACATGTATTAGCACCTCATTTACTAATAATAGCGGACTTTTGGTATGACCCCTGGGGCATGCCCTTAAGGGCAAACGATACAGTATAGATCCCATATTGATTTTTTTCACTAAAATACGATATAATGTAAATTGCGATATAAGATTCCAAATATGAAAAGAAAAACATACCTTCATGACTTACTTTTTGAGATATTTAACATTGAAAATCGCTAAGTTTGGGGTAAAACCAAATAATTTGCGTTTTTCATGGAAATTTTTAAATGTTTGTACTTTTCAAAGTTCTTGGGGTGTATCAGTTCTGTTTTTTGATCTGCATTGCTCATTTTATCGCCTTTAAATGGGACTATCATGAAACATATAAACAAAATCCGATATATCCCTCATTTGGTGTTTTTGTATATGAAATGTTAGATTATAGCTATATTTATGGATTGAAATCGAGCTATAGAAAAAAAATTGACTATTGATTTTTCCTTTATAATTTGGCAATTGGTTCTCTCGGTGACCTTTTTCTGAAAGCCAAGAAGAAAAAAGGGGGTCCATGTGCTAGTTCTCAAGATATTTGAGAAAAACCGTAAAATATATACCACAAAATAATATTTTGGCGGTAAATGACATTGCTTTGTTTTTCTCTCGGTATAACGTCCGTCATTTTTACCCGCCGATTTTTCTTCGTTCTGTTTGCATTAGTTCATCAGGTGGTAGAGTAGCACAAGTTTGTTTCACAAATATTTGTTAATTATTGGTTGTCAATTTCGCTGATGGTCTCACATGATGCAAGACAATAAATGTATATTTGAAAAATCCTACGACACATGCATCCGACGATGTCCATTTATGTAAGTTCAGTTAGATAGACCGGGTGTTTTACCAACCATTTAACCAGTTTGATTTCACGTAAATTAAACCAATCCTGGTGTATTTACTCTGTATAGTTGTAACTTCTTAAGTCTACAGTTGTGCGACTTGTTCAAATACACAACCCATTATTCACGTTGCATCAGTACATTACAAAGTTTTACGGAACTCCCCACCATATACATTAATATATGTGTAAAATTTAAGACCTATTTGTGAATGCAATAATTAAGCGTACGTCGTATTAATCTAAAAGATGTGTTGTAGGTAAGATCCTGGATAGTGCATTTCGCAATAATGCATAAACTGTTATGGGTTACGTTTCAAAATAATACTGTCCTTTTCCCGCGAATTCACGGCCATGTTTTAGCGACGTCACGAAAATCGGGAAAACGTTACCACTCCGCATAACAACGTTATTATCTCTCCTGTAACTGTATCGTATGCCCTTAAGGGGCCAAAAAATATAAAACAATCAGTACTCATCATTCGACTCTATGTATAATTTAGATTTTGTGGTTTATACTGTATGGTTGTTTTATTTCGCGGGGTATTAATTTTCGCGCTATACTCGTGAATATTTTTCTGTTAACATGAATATATTTGAAAATAATGACGTTATTAAAAAATCCGCGAATATAAACCCCGCGAATAAATCCAAGATGGAAAACCGCGAATATAAAGCCCTATAATGTATTTTCATGAGAAAATATTGGAATTGCTCTTTGAATCCATATTAAGCTTTTAGAATTTAGAATTCGGTGCCAAATTAGGTAAATGTCCTGTAAATGTCAAAGACTAATATTTTTTTTTTTTAATTCCAACATGAAGTTTTATAATGAAGTAATTATTTCATGTCATCAGCTAGTATGAACCTAGGATTTCAAAAATATGGCTTTAATTTTGGTAAATTTCCAGAAACTCTCAAAGATCTTTTTTGGAATTTTACCTAGCAACCATATCTTTTTCGATGAATAATAGTTTTAATGATCATTTAAATGGTCAGATTACAAAAAAATCTTGAAACTTATTTTTGTAAGTTTCCTTAAACTCTCAAAGACTATTATTTTTTTGGAATTTTACCTAGCAACCATATCTTTTTGATGCCTGATAGTTTCAATGATGATTTTCAATAATCAGATTGCAAAAATCTTTATTCTAATTTAGGTAAATTTCCTGAAACTCTCAATGACCTACTATTTTTTTGGAATTGTACCTAGCAACCATATCTTTTTCAATTCCTTACAGTAAAAATATTGATTTTCAACAGTGGGGTCGCAAAAATCTTTCTCTAATTTGGGTAAATTTCCTGAAATCTCAAAGACCATTACTTTTTGAAAATCTACCTAGCAACCATATCTTTTTCAATTATATAGATTAATAATGATGATTTTCAACTGTCAGATTGCAAAAATCTTTGATTGTACTTTTGATAAATTTCCTGAAACTCTCAAAGACAATTATTTTTTTTTTATTTTACCTAGCAACCATATCATTTTTTGATGCCTTATAGTTTCAATGATGATTTTCAATAATCAGATTGCAAAAATCTTTGATTCTAATTTTGGTGAATTTCCTGAAACTCCCAAAGACCTACTAATTTTTTTTTTTGAATTCTACCTAGCAACCATATCTTTTTCAATTCCTTACAGCAGTGTTGATCATTTTCAATAATCAGAGTGCAAAAAAAAACTGACTCTAATTTTGGTAAATTCTCTAAAACTCTCAAAGACCAATAACTTTTTGGAATTTTTAAAATTGGTAAAATTCCTGAAATTTACAAAAACATGTTACTTTTTGAAATTCTACCAAGCAACCATATCTTTTTTGTGTAAAAATGATTGGTACAACAAAGAAATTTAGCTTAAAAAACACTTTTCCTTTTTTACAAGGGGAGGGGTCCAAAAAGGGGTAGCGGGGGATCGGAATCTCTGATTGGCCGTGTTTCATTTTTTGCGTCGTCAATTTTTCGTAAAATTACTTTTTGGCTTCTTACTACATAATCATGACTTCCATCTGCTGGAAGTTGTGGCGCATGCTGAAGATTCAAATCGTCAATTGTTTGCACTGTAACTTCGATATAAAGGTATTTGATTACATGTTGTACGATAGCTTAGCCTTCGTTTGAACTGCGATATCATGACCCCATCTGCTGCAAGTTGTGAAGAAAGTGAAGAAGATACAAATCATCAATTAATACACCGTCACTATCATGTAAAAGTATTAGTTATTTTTCACATTAAATAGCCTACTTTCATCTTCACTTACATTTGTGGATCTTCACACTGTAATTTTTACCCTCAAGTGGCTTTAAATTTCCTGGAGAGGATGATTTAAATACAGCAAAAAATACTCAATGCAACTTGTCTTACAGTTCCATGAATGATCTGAACCCTACCTCACTGTACTATATGACTCGTCTACTTCTCATTTTCTGAATTATCGATTAGGAAATTTTAGACGTTTACATATTGGTTCCTCACCAGCCCAAAAGTCAGACTTGTCTGACATTAAAAAATTACCTCGCGTTTTATAGAAATTAACTGTTTAGCAAAATTCTAACCCCTTAAAAATGCTAATGCTTCATTCCGTGTATGGCACTCGGTGGATGTCCTTGATAGTGGATTTGGCCTCCTATTTCGATATTTTTGGTAATGAGTACTTCTTTTCATGCAACTTTTGGATTGTGACTTTCCATATAATTTGATTCTATTGCTGCTGATGAGAGGTTGCACCTTGAAACACGTGTACAGCATAAAGAAATTTACTGTTTATAATGCAATCTCAGTATTGTAGTATTTTCCTATCATTTTACCCAAAGCAGCATTAAGATCGTTGTGATGTTGCTATTTTATTTGAAATTTTCACCAGGCCAGTCGGCATGGTCTCCATTGTTACCATATTAGAATTGATATTTTCAAGGACATTAGTTTCCTACGGACATTTTTTCTTTCATTTATTAGGGGGTGTAATTTTACTCATTGGCTCATTATCCTTGAAAATTTGTATTTTTGTTGAACTAATATTTTACTCTGAACAGTGCAAAAATGTGATTTTAATTCAGCAGTTCAGAAATGTAACATTTAATATCTCACCTGATCTCTGCAGTAAGAAGAACTAGCACACTGGTTGGCCATACCACTACACCAACAGGCCAAACATTCTTATTTACAGTACATATTTTACGAAAGGATATGGAGTAAGTGAACATGAGACCATAACACATATGTTAGCCACAACTGCAATAATTTTAAGCTGTGTGGCCATTTCGGAAATTTATTCCTCATCAGCAGCACTAGAACCCAAACAAAGGAAATCCATAATTTCAAAAGATGTTAAAATGCATAAGACCAAACGAAACCCGAATAATCAGTAATATCAAATATAGCTAAGGACAAAACTACGATGGTGGGAGTTAATCCTTCGGTTTTAGAATTTACATAAATTTAGACAATAGTAATTGAACAACGTGTACACATGAGATATCATATCATGTACAAGTACACCATATCTAAGAAAAAAAAAGAGAATAAATCTCTACCACGGGGAATTGTTTTACCAACTCCACACTGCAATAAACGACAAACTCCTGTATTAAATATTTTACGAAAGGATATGGAGTAAATAAACATGAGACCATAACACATATGTAAGCTCCAACTGCAATAATTTTAATGAGCTGTATGGTCATTTCGTATTCCTCATCAGCAGCACTAGAACCCAAACAAAGGAAATCCATAATTTCAAAAAATGTTAAAATGCATAAAACCAAACCAAACCCGAATAATCAGTAATATCAAATATAGCTAAGGACAAATTTACGATGGTAGGAGTTAATCCTTCGGTTTTAGAATTTACATAAATTTAGGTAATAGTAATTGAACAAAGTGTACACATGAGATATTATCTCATGTACAAGTACACCATATCTAAGAAAATATAAAGAGCATTCAATTCTACCACGGAGAATTGTTTTACCAACTCCACACTGCAATAAAAGACAAATTCCTGTATTAAATATTTTACGAAAGGATATGGAGTATAGGAACATGAGACCATAACACATATGTTAGCTCCAACTGCAATAATTATAATGAGCTGTATGGCCATTTCGTATTCCTCATCAGCAGCACTCGAACCCAAACAAAGGAAATCCATAATTTCAAAAAATGTTAAAATGCATAAAACCAAACGAAACCCGAATAATCAGTAATATCAAATATAGCTAAGGACAAAACTACGATGGTGGGAGTTAATCCTTCGGTTTTAGAATTTACATAAATTTAGATAATAGTAATTGAACAAAGTGTACACATGAGATATTATCTCATGTACATGTACACAATATCTAAGAAAAATAAAGAGTATACATCTCTACCACGGGGAATTGTTTTACCAACTCCACACTGCAATAAAAGACAAAACATACGTACAGTGGAACCTCTGAAAACCGGCCTCTGTTGGGACCAAGGAAATCGGCCGTTTTCAAGAGGTTCCGGTTTTCAGAGGTTCCTAAAACCGGTCTATTAGATCCGAACACTAAAACTGTAAGGTCAGTGTAGGCTGAAAGTTAACTATTTCAGTTAATTTTCCTGCCTTCTTGAAATTTTCAATCAATGTAGTCGGTGCTCTGTTCAAATACAGTTATTTATCAATGAAGATTGCAAGAGTTATGTGACATGTTGAATATATTTACTCAATTTCATTGTCCGCGAAAAAAGTCGGCCGGTTTTCAGAGTTGAAATTTAGAAGAAAATATACGTTTTGGACCGATCTTCATGGCCGGAATTCGGAAAGCAGAGGGACCGGTTTTCAGAGGAAATTATAACTTATATATAAAGGTTAAAATACCGGACCGAACCATATCGTTCGGTTTATAGAGGGATCCGGTATTTAGAGGGGCCGGTTTTTTTGGAGTTCCACGGTATACAATTAATATCTGACCTGATCTCTGTAGTAAGAAGAACTAGCACATTGGTTAGTAATACCACTACACCAACAGGCCAAACATCCTTGCTGCCAACTTTTGTGCAGGTAGAAATATCCCTCCCGACAGGTATTACATCTCAATCCTTTTACGTAAGACTGAAATTATACACATATCATTACAGAACATATGAGATTGAATTAAGAGTATATTTTTAAACTCCATGGCCATCCTAGTTCTTTTGTTGAAACGGCTAAACGTTAAAAGTTCGATCTTAATCAATATGGTGATAAGTTTGTGATCTTTCCAATATAAAATGAAATGGTCAAGTAAATGCACATGAGACAAAGTCTCTACAAATACATGGTAAAACAAGCAAAGAAACAACACTTTTATTGTTGTTCTTCATCTTGAAGTCACCATGAGGCCTTCAACAATGAGCTTTGCTCATACCTTATAGTAAGTTAAAGACGGCACCTAGCACCGGTTTGAGCGGAATTCTTTGCTTATGTCGAACAACGCTACATCCATGTCTTTCCTGGTCATGGGTGCGGGATTATCAACAAACATTAATTAAACTGGCAAGTGTTTTTACAACCACTGTCATCCGTTAACCGACAAAAGCACCAGTGTCCTAAGCTAGTGGACGATTACAACATAGAGACAAAGACGTCGATTATAAGAAAACTTGGCATTATAAAATATTGAAATGTGGGCACTTTAAACAGGTATCCGGAATTACATTTCGAAATTACAAAAAATAAATGCCAAAATTTGAAAATATGATATTATATCCATATGAGAAATTATCTAAATAACAAGTACATCATAACTGAAATATTTAGAGAGCATACATACATGTATCTCACACGGGGGATCTTTTACGGAATCCACACTGCAGAAGAGACAAACTCCATTCGTAAATGGTGAATGAAAGGATATGGAGTAAATGCACATGATACAAAGTCTCAACAGATACAGGGTAAAAACAAGCAAAGGAACAACGCTTTTATTGTTGTTCTTCATCTTGAAGTCACCCTGAGGCCTTCAACAATGAGCTTTGCTCATACCTCATAGTAAGTTCAGGACGGCCCCTAGCACCGGTTTGAGCGGAATTCTTTTCGAATTGTCGAACAACTCTACATCCATGTCTTTCTTGGTCATGGATGAGGGATTTTCAACGAACATTAATTTTACTGGAAAGTGCTCTTACAATCACTGCCATCCGCTGCCCGACAAAAGCACCAGTGTCTTAAGCTAATGGACGATTACAAGATATAGAAAATACACAGGGCATTCATCCAGTCGATTGTAAGAAAAATTGGCATTATAAAATAGTGAGATGTGGGCACTTTAAACAGGTAGTCGGTATTACATTTCGAAATTACAAAAAAATGCCAAAATTTTAACGTATGATAAATCCATATGAGAAACAAACAAGTACACAATAATTGAAATATATAGAAAAAATACATCTTTCACACGGGGAATCTTTTTACGGACTCCATACTGCAGGAGAGACAAACTCGAGTCGTAAATGGTAAAGGAAAGCATATGGAGTAAATGCACATGAGACAACGTCTCTACAAATACATGGTCAAAACAAGCAAAGGAACAGCATTTTTATTCTTGTCCATCATCTTGAAGTCACCATGAGGCCTTCAACAATGAGCTTGAAGAATCAAGGTATATCACTGATGTCACTAAAAATGACGTTTTGATTATCATGTTGATCTCTAAAGTGTCATTTGTGAAAAGATCATAATCATGGACGTTTTCATCCTCTCAAATGAAGCTAAAGAATAAAGCATGTGTCATATTTACATATAAAAGAAGAAACATGTAACGTTTGAACAGTGACTTTTTGAACCAGTTTGGTTTATGTTTATTGTATTGACAAAAACCGCACATCTCAAAACACCTCAACTTATACTGTAAATTTAATATCATTTATGCCCTCTTTGTTCCAATTTTCTAAGAATTCTAAGAACAACATAAACCTGCACACATGGTATGTCAAATTTTGAATAATTTTAGGTGTCTGCAGAGTATTATTTTCCTATTCTAGAATTTTGTGCAATTTTCTGTGAAGAAACATAATTGTATAATTGTTCAAAATATAAAATTAAATTTGGGTGTCACCGTGCATTTAAGCGCAAAAACTGAAATTGAAAAGTTAAGGATTTTACATAGAAATGACAGGAAAAATGATTATGTGAGAATATAGCTTTAAAATTCTATTATAGATTTTTTTCAAACTTTGGATGTGTTTTGAGATCATTATATAGTTAACATATACAAAATAAAAATTAGGGGTCACCGTTGAAATAGAAGAGATGATTTGCGAAATGTTAATGTCTGTAGTGATATCTATATGAAATAATTTTATAGAATTATCTCCCTTGTTTTATTTCTGTGTTCTGTAATTCCAGCAACAGACTCAAAGCATATATGTTTTAGTTCACTTTTTTGTAATGAAAAAGTTGTAAAAGTGATAAGGAAAAAATATTTTATATACTTCGGACTTTTCTTTTCATTTTAGATAACTATTTTTTTAATATCTTAATGAATTAAACCTAAATGAACAACTTTTATACAAAAACGGCGGAAAAATACCACTGAGACACCTTAAGGCCATTTATTTTATATTAGTTTTTTCAATAAAGTAAGGAAAATATTTATCCGGGATTAATCTCGCAACCTCAAAGAATTTCCTTTTTTTCCTCAAATTTTGTCAGCATTCGACCTTACTTATTAAACAATGGACCAGCTATTTTTTCAATTAAAAATTGAATGTGTCCATGGGACATGGATGCCCCCGCCTCATTGAAATTGAAACCTCCAAATCTTTAAAGGCATAACTATGTACAATATATTCATCAAACAATTATAAAATAGGAACTGTCTATGTGATAAATGGGATTTGGAACTGGTTCGGTTTTGATATAATGCAGAGTTCCCACAAATAATCTGAGAAACAATCCTATATGTAATAATAATCTTTTTTTAGCAACCGAGACCTTAACCTTGGGGGTACCAACCTGGAAATTGATAGGGTCCTGTCATTGGTGATAAATGAGCAAGTGACCAAGTTAAGTTTTCATCCAATGCAGGATACTCAAGTTATTATCCGAAAATCAAACTTTTATAGAAATGTTAGTCTATTTTTAGCAACTGTGACCTTGACCTTGGAGGTACCAACCCGGAAATCAAAAGGGTTCGGTCTTCGGTGATAAGTGAGCATGTGACCAAGTTTGGTTTTGATCCCATGTAGAATACTCATGTTATTATCTAGAAACCAAATTTTTATTGAAATTATAGTCTATTTTTAGCAACTGTGACCTTGACCTTGGGGTATCAAAAAAGAAATTCGATAGGGTTCTGTCGTTAGTCATAAGTGATCATGTGACCAAGTTCAGTTTTCATTCAATGCAGGATACTCAAGTTATCATCTGGAGACCAAAATGTTATTGAAAATTTAGCCTATTTTAGCAACTGTGACCTTGACCTTGGGGGTACCAACCCGGAAATCGATAGGGTTCTGTCTAGAGTGATAAGTAAGCATTTGACAAAGTTTGGTTTTGATTAGATGCAGAATACTAAAGTTATCATCCGGACGTACGGACGGACGTAAGGACTGACGTACGGATCATGATAAACTTTAATGCCTCCAACCGCCTAGCGGCGGGGGCATAAAAACCTATTTTACTGGTTTTTAGAGACGCAATGGGTCAAGAATAACTTATATCACAATTAATTCATGATAAAAAGTCAGACTGAAATCAAACTTCAAAAATATCTTGTTTTGAAGAATCAAGATGGACAACATGCACCTTACACTCGGGCTTTCATTAATTGATTTTAAGGTTTACCGGGCTCAAAACAGCTTACAATTGCAAGTCGCATTTATGCTGAACTATCAGAATATCTTATACATATGATAAAAACACACATTACACTTGGATTTTTTTATCTGGCTAATGCATTCAGCAAATTAAATGAGAATGCCAGCAGTATTATTCAAGCCTTCACATTGAGTAACTTGCTTGATATTTAAAGGCATTAGAAATACATATTCAGTTACTGATTATTGTTCTTTTATAAAAACCCTAAGGCCATTTTAGGGACATCAATGTAATACCACAATTTCAAAGAATACTTACTTTACACTGGCACTGTTTAGTATTTGGATCACACTGTGTATTTGGGACAGTTCCTTTGTTATTGCAGTTACATTCCGGTGCTGTTTAATTATACTCATAAGGTCAATTTGGGTCAAAGAAACTACATGTACATGAAATATAGATGAGGAAAAACAACATATGGAAAAATTATAAAAGGTACTTTTAACAAGATAAGTAAAAGAGTAAAGTTTTAGGTTAAGAAGTTCTAAATTGTTCTTTTTAAAATATGTTGAAAAAAAGCGACCATAAAACCTCCAATCTTCATGCAAATTTGAATTGTCTATAGAACAATATAACGTTATGATTATTTCTGTAGAGGTCCAGTGTAAGATTTCATAAGTTACTTCACTTGTCTTATTTTCTTGTGAATATTTTATTTTACAATACAAATATATATTCCTTCATTTTCATATATATTTTAGACATTTTTCTAAAATACAAACAAATCTCAAACAAATAATTTCCATACATAGCTTTTGAGATTGTATGTGATGCAAAACAAAATTGCTAAATACCCATGTCATTATATCTTGATTTCCTACTATGTCATACAAAAAACCTGCTCCTTCATAGCCCCACGGCGAAAACATGAGGAAGAAAACAAGAAAACTTTTACTTTTTTCAAATTCTTACGGAATAAAAATTATGTGTATCTTCCAAAATTTTCCTTTCAGCAAGAACAAATTTTATTTACACTAAATTGAAAATGCAATCTTACCTATCGGTCCTGTTTTACAGTAATCTCCTGGCCTGAGTGGGTTTCCACGGTAGCCGAATATGCAGCTGAAAATTAAAACCGCTTGTATGATTGTGTATGCCTTTGTGTTACCATTTTTATTCATTCAAATGACTGGTGTTTGGAATAGGTATACTTCTTAAAAATATTCCATCAGCTCTTGCAGTTTTGGCTACTTTATTGTTCATTCTAACGGCATTCAATCGCTTCGTTTCCAAACCCGTGGTAAAATTAATATTTACTTATGGGTAACGTCATAAACAAATGACGGTACTTTCGATCTCGTCAAAACCCCATTTACATGCACAGTTTTACACACATGTGCATTTTCACATAGGTGTTTCCTGTTATCCATCTTTTTACATGCGAATTTGCACTGGTGTGCAATTACTGCATGTGAAAGCAACTTCATACATGTGTAAATTTGCATGAGGTCAGGGGCAAGTGTAAATGTATTTCTGCACATGTGTAAATTTACACGGTATGCATTTTGAGCATGTAAACGCAAACTAAAAAATGCACACTGTTCAAAATGCTGTCTCGGTCTATGAAATGGAAGAAAATGGTCTTGCAACTTGATTTGAGTCATGAAATTGATGCACACACACTGAACTATGATTTCTATAAAATTCAGACTTCTCTGACAGTTTTACCTGATTTTGATTTTCTGGCTTATTATAGGGGAAGTTGGACTGTGGTTGAAAAAATATAACAAGATACAGTACTACTTTATGTTTTTCTATCCTTCTACACGAAAACTATTATTTTTTACATGTTTTAAGCCCTTTTCACTTCTTGTAATAAGCCTTTTAAATTAAAATACACACCTCAGATTAAATGCATGTAAATGCATAGCAAAAATACTTTTACATACTGGTGTATTTTTACACACGTGTAATTTTACAAACTGGTGTAAATCTTGTGCATGTAATTGGGGCTATAGATAGTTTAACATCAGTTTTTGCAACGTCACAAACCAACTGATGGAGTAAAATGGTGTTTCATCCACGTGTACTAGGAGGAATTCTCCTAATCGCAACCTTGTGAGTGTCCTATTAGAATCGAATTTGGTCGCTCGGGGTAAAATATTCGCCATAAATTGCAAGCCCGTGGTAAAATAATACAAATATATGGCTACTGTTAATTATTTCTTAACTATATGGCACTCTGCTTTGTAAATCTATGTCTATTTCTATTTCTATATTGTTAAATTTTCTATTGGCTGTTATATACATCTATGTTATGACCTATAGCTTACTATCAAGACTGTGCTTGTCTTTAAAATCTCCATTAGAACCCCCCTGCACAAATTAAAATTGAAAAATGTCAAATAAACAAATCCTTTCTTTCAGTGACCTTTTAAGTTATTTAGTTTGATCGAAAAAAATCTCGGAGCGATTGACACATTTCGCCAGGTTAATAATGATCTTTTTATAACCTGCCTCTGACATCTCTGTTCGTATTTTTGAAGTAAATTCTCTAGATACCTTTTCATAAAAGGATTGCATCGGTTTTAAATAAAAAAAATTCCTTTCAAGGTCTTTTCAAGTATTTTTCAACCCTTTTCAAATTTAGAATTTGTAATCCTCTGACGTTATTTTGAAAGCATGTTCTTCTGCAAAATGTTTTTCAATCTGCC
This sequence comes from Modiolus philippinarum, assembly GCA_002080025.1. Lineage (NCBI taxonomy): Eukaryota > Metazoa > Mollusca > Bivalvia > Mytilida > Modiolidae > Modiolus > Modiolus philippinarum. The sequence goes on along the minus strand of MJUU01027056.1, from coordinate 24,509 downwards.
GTTGCTTTAAGCAGACAGAAGATCGTGATCATTTAACTTAGACAGGCGCAGGAACCAGACAAAGTCTGTTTATAGTATCGACCTATTCTAAATGAAAGACATTTCCCCGTATTTTCCAAATCTTAAAGCTTTATAAGGGCTTTTCTGACTAGAAATACGCAGAGTGAATTCCCGACTTTTCCCTCTTTTCCATGAAGCATGGGAACCCTCTAATAAGGATGTATTTCTGACATTCACAGACATTTAGAAATCAAAAACAAATATAAAAATATATAACTGAACTGGACAGGTTTAGAATTGTTGAAATAATTGAACCTTGGGATGAAAAAACCCAACATTTAACCATCATTGCACAACCTACCTCTCACATCTCCTGCCTGTATGACCTGCAAGGCAAGCTGTACATGTAACTTGGCCATCACTAGAAATCTCACAAGTTGAACTAAACCTGAAAAAAAATTATTAAATCTAAAAAAGAATAAATGTCTACATTTTTCTTTGCAACCTTTGCTTTATTACTATGACTACTAACTGATTTACAGACACAGTTGTTACGAATAAGTAATGATTTGTAAGCATTGCTGTGGCTACTTTCTGAATTGCAGGCGTTGCTATGAATATATACTAATTAGTAATCACTGCGGTTATGACAACAAATTTGAAGGCTATGACTAATTACTACTGATTTAAAGAAACTGTTCCTGTTAATACCTACTAATTTACAGGTATCGTTGATATGATAACCGATCAAGGTACTATTGTTATGACGTATTCCTCATATTTAGCAGCACTAACGACTGCTCACTTTATTTTAATCACTGTTGCTATGACTACTTACTAATTAGTTGCCACTGCTTACTTATTTGAAGACTCCGTTGCCATGACTTCCTACTTTTGTCTATGTTGCTCTGATCACTTACTAATTTGTAGGCATGGCAGCATTGACTGATTAATGATTTGAGGACTCTGTTGCTATGACTACTTACTGGTTTGCCACTGCTTTATTATTTGAAGACTCTGTTACCATAACTACTTACTGTTGGCTATGTTGCTCTGATCACTTACTAATTTGAAGGCATGAAAGCAATGACTGCTTACTGTTTTGAGGACTCTGTTGCTATGACTACTTACTGGTTTTGAGACTATTGCTATGACTATTTACTGGTTTTGAGACTATGTTGCTGTGACTACATCTGATTCAGATACTCTGTTACAATGACTACTTACTGATTTGGAGGCTCTGTAAGAGGACATGGACATGGTTGACATGCATTAGGTGATCCTTGCCTGGCATCTCCGTAGTAACCTGGGGCACATCTCTCACAGTAATCTCCTTCTGTATTATGTTGACATTTCTATTCAAGTATAAATGCAATTCAAGTTACTTATATAAAATATTAAGATATAAAGTCATAGTAGTTTGGCAGACCAAAATAACATAAAAATCTATTGACTCAACATATACCGGAGGAGGTTGGACACTTTTACGAGAAACGAATGTTTAATAAATAACTAAATACCGAAGTCATTGTGAATTTACTTTCTGCATATGCGCATTTCGACAATAATAAATGAATAAATAAATAAAAACAACGATAAATTTACCCCAATTTAACCAATTTACACCTCTCGTTAATTTCTTTTTTAGTTAGGTATCATACCACCAAAAGGAAATTCTTCCGCCAAAGGTTGTTAAAATAGTACTTATCAATGGAGTATGGATATTTCTATGGGATGATTGAAATAGTTCTGTATCCAATGTAATTAACCTGCATACTGTTTGAAAGTTGAACATCTTAGGTACCCCAAAAAATCTTTAATTTATTCTAATCAGTTGTAATTTTTTTTTTTTTTTTGGTAAAAACATTGACATGACCATTTCACGGGTTGGCAGTGAAAGTGGAAGTTGATTTTTGATAGTAGTATACTTCCGGTGCAGGGCATTTTCTTATATTAACTGAAAGTTGCCCTCAAAATTGTTGTGGAGGCTCATAATATATCTAATTAATTAGGCAAGAAGTTTCGCTTTATTTGAAACGACAGTAAATGTGCTATGGTTCTCAGAAAATGACCAATTTAACAAAGACAAATAGGGAAAAATCAATGGTGGTATGATACCTTTATCATTATTTATAAATTAAACTGAATCATTAATTTCAAATTACGATGTTAAATAAACAATCCTGATAGATGTGTGATTCAAGAACTCGTCGGGTATAATTTGCAAACATGTACTGCCCCGGCATAGGTCCTGGAAGACATATATGTACTATGCTTGTGTGTATTTAACATAAGTCGCGGCAAATTTTACTAATAAGATAGAGGGAAACCAGGTTCCTTTTATTCCATTTTATCTATTTAATTTAATTTCATATATACAAGTCATATTTGCAATTTTGTCTCGTATTCTGTTTTCTTATGTATTCAAGTTCGACAATTTCATATGGAAATCCACGATTGGAAGGTTATTTTCATTTGCTAAAAACTTTTTTAAGTGTAGTTTAGAATTTTGAAAAGTCGTGTGAATTAAGATTTTTGGTGGCGAAAATTCAAAGTAAAAGTTTCTTGTCAATTTTTCAGAAAATTGAATTAATGTATGATTTATTGAAATCCCTCCTTTTTGGGTAATTCCTTTATACTAGTAAGTGAATTGATTTACAAATACTTGATAAGACATTACATTTTTGACAAATTTCTTCTCTTTATTTATCTTGCAAATATGTGACGTCAGTGACTTTTAGCTGTAATACGTTGAGTCGTATTTTGAGTTTTAAACTATTTAAATTCGAGTCAATTTCGTTGTTTCCGTTTATGAATTGACCCTAATATTCATACCCATCAAAAGATGTTAAAAATACTAAGGCTTCATTCCATGTATTGCACTCGTTGGATGTCCTTTGTACTAGATTTAGCCTCCTGTTTCGATATTTTTGGTATTTGGTATTGAGTACTTCTTCTTTAAATACTTTTGAATTATGGCTTTCCATATTATTTTTTTTTCTAATACTGCTGGTGAGAGGCTACTCCTGGAAACACATGTTCGGCATAACGAAATCTACTGTTTATTATGCAACTAGGGTATTTTGTATATTGAAACCATTTGGCCGATGCCACTGCTGGTTGACAGGAAGTCCCAAAGTGTATTCACCAGTCCAATAGTAAGAATTAAAATAAAGAGCGCTGTTCGGCAGTTCGTGTGAGCATAAATAAACAAACGAGTTTAAATTCTTGTCGAACTGCGATAAAAGGTAAAACAAAAAATATCTACACATATCAAAACATAAAAGATTAAAAACCAAGCAGACAGAGGTAGGGATTGGCCAAGATCATCGACATTAATGTCTTCAATGGGCCGTGAAAGAGAAACAATGAAATATAACGTCACAAAAATTAATTTGATGTTTATAGTTTCGAGTAATTGTTTATAGGTAAAATAAATTTGACGTTCATTGTTTAGACAGTGGAGCCCAATAGTTGAAGAAATCCCCCCAAATAGGTAGGGCGTGACAGTTCTTACACAGTTCTTACAGGTTGACAGTTCACGACAACAGCGACAACAGTTAGAACAACAGATTATATTCACTCTGGGTACCCAAAACCCCAAAGGTATAAATATAAAAACTAGTGTTTAATGTACTATCCTTGGACTGGTATCTTCAATTTTATTTATTTTTAAATTTTATTTGTTATTTCAATACTTTTTCGATAGTTATTTTCTTTTAATTAATTTCTGTTTCGTGTTGAGAGCTAAATTTCCTCCTTCTACCTATTTGAGGGGGGATTTCTTCAACTATTCGGCTCCACTGTCTAAACAATGAACGTCAAATTTATTTTACCTATAAACAATTACTCTAAACTATAAACATCAAATTTATTTTTGTGACGTAATATTTCATTTCTCAGCCATTTTTGTTTCTCTTTCACGGTCCCTTGAAGACATTAATGTCGATGATCTTGGCCAATCCCTACCTCTGTCTGCTTGTTTTTTAATCTTTTATGTTTTGATATGTGTATATATTTTTTGTTTTACCTTTTATCGCAGTTCGACAAGACTTTTAACTCGTTTGTTTATCAATAGTCAGAATTGACTGACATGAAAAACTTACCTAGCGTTTTATAGAAATTTACTGTTTTTATCAAAATTCTAGCCCATTAAACATAATGAGGCTTCATTCCGTGAAGTGCACTTGTTGATGTCCTTAGTACTGGATTTGGTCTCCTATTTCGATATTTTTGGCAATGAGTACTTCTTCTTCATCAACTTTTGGATTATGGTTTTCCATATTTTTTAATTCTAAGCTGCTGATGAGAGGTTACTCATTGAAACACGTGTACAGCGTCACAAAATGTAATGCTTATTATTCAACTTGGGTATTTTTGTATTTTGAAAAATTGGGCCCAAGCCACTGCTGGTGTACCAGAGGCTCCTTAGAGTATTCACCAGCCCAATAGTCAGACTTGTCTGACAAGAAAACAAGAGGCTCTCAAGAGCCTGTATCGCTCACCTGGACCATTGCTGACAAATACAGTCAAAAATAATAATACCAATGTTGAATGCCAATCTTGAATCTGTTCAGACAAGCCAGACACATTTTAAGAAGGGGACAAACTAAGGTCCATTGTGACCAAGTGTGATTCCAATTGGCCAAGTACTTTCAGAAGAGAAGATCTTGGAATATGTTTCCCCATAGGGTCCAATGTTAAACTAAGTTCCCCGCTGGTGGCCATCTTAGATGATGTGCAGACTTGCCGGACTCATTTTTGAAAGGGAACCACCTAACGACTATTCTGGCCAAATTTGGTTCCGATTGGCTCTGCGGCTTCAGAGAAGAATATCTTTGAATACCTTCCCATAGGGTCCAATGATAAAACCAGGCTTCACGCGCTGGTGGCCATCTTGGATATGATGCGGACTTGACAGACACTTTTTTGAAAGGGGACCAACTTAGGACTATTGTGAAC
>MJUU01027056.1:508-16569 GCA_002080025.1 Modiolus philippinarum | reverse complement strand
GTTTTCCTAATAAAAAATTAAAAATATTAAAATTTTGAAAATTTTACGGAAAAGGGGCAATAACTCCAACATGGGTCATCGGATTTTCTTCAAAATTGCACGGCGGGTAGATCTTGTCATTCTGATCATTTTTACCCTTGTCAGATTTTTGATATCTGCTACGGTTTTTGAGTTATTTGCCAAAAACAGCAATCTACCCCTACGTTCTATTTTTAGTAACAGCGGCCATGTTGTTTGGTCCTCGGACTAACCGAACACATTTTTTAAACTACATACCCTGGTGATGATCCAGGCCAAGTTTGGTTTCATTTGGCCCAGTAGTTTCAGAGGAGAAGATTTTTGAAGAAAAGTTTACGACGGACGGACGGACGGACGGACGGACGGACGGACGACGGACGACGGACGCCAAGTGATGGCAAAAGCTCACCCTGGCTTTAGCCAGGTGAGCTAAAAATTACCTCGCGTTTTATAGAAATTGACCGAATTTATCAAAATTCTAATCCATTAAGAAAAACTTCATTCCGTGTATTGCACTCAATGGATGTCCTAAGTACTGGATTTGGCCTCTTTTCGATATTTTTGGTAATAAGTACTTCTTCTTTAACTACTTTTGGATTATGACTTTCCATATTATTTGATTCTAATTCTGAGGTTACTCCATGAAACACGTATAAAACAAAACGAAATTTACTGTTTATTATACATCTATTTTTGTATGTTAAACCACATAACCTCTGCATACGACACTACCATGTCTAACCTCCTCTGACATTTTCCTGTATAATTAGAAAATGTTTCTTTAAGACAAGGATGTCCAACCTTAAATCGTAGTTTAAAATAAAAGACTTATATATAAGAAAAGACAATTTAATTGAGAAGATAAGATCTAAATGGACTGGCTAGCCCTTATAGCAATTTATGTATCATTACCACCATCAGGAGTTAAAGTAGTAAAAGTTGCAGACACATATTTCATTCTCAAAATTTTGTTTGAGTTCATTTACAGTAAATTGACAATTGTAGTGTATTGCTGCGACATCTGACGGCAAAAGTTAAGAAAACTATATTGGTGAAATGATAATGAAATTATAAGGATATAATGTACAGTAGTTGGTAAATTAACTTAAATGCAAAATGTAACCAAAGGTACTCAGGCATTAAGATGTAGGTCACTGATTTCTTTAAAATCTGTTAGCATTCCTATGATTATTCTTTCAGTGAAATATTCCCTTGATAATATGTAATTTTTTAAAAATCCACTTAAATACGAAATTCTTGGTGCATTAGGTAGTACGCTTTAAGATGAATGTTTTAGTAAATTATCATAATGGTACAATGTATATTTGTTAAGAAATAATACGAATCAGATTTAATTATGAAATGATTAAAGTCTTTCAATCGTAAGATGTAGGTCAAGGTTAGTAAGTAAAGGAATTGGGTGTACTCCTAAAGATTAATGTTGCATTGAAATATTATGCATAGTTGTTGAGATATGAACTTGAATTCTAAATTGAATGAAAATCACTCAAGCATAAATTGAAGTCATGAACACCCAATGGCTATTAAATTATTATATTTTGAGAAATAGATTTATACGCAAAATTTGACCAAAGTCACTGAAGCGGAAAATGAAGGTAATGGACACGCAATTGTTGATGAAGTGGGTAGTATTTTAGCAATATTTAAATGAATATTCCGTTGAAATTTATCATAGTTTCACAATGTAAAGATGCTGAAAATTGACTTAAAACATCATCACAGATGGAAAAGGGTCTATCACTATCGTGACGGGGCATTAAAAAAATTTAGAGTATATTTAATCTTCCATAATGATTTTCTTTTACAGTTACAAGAGACAAAAAATTATGAAGGTAAATTTGGAAAGGAAGCATCGAAATATACCATGCACATGTATCAGCAACTTTTTAACTCTAATACTTAACTTCAACACCTACGTAATTAACTGCTGCGCCAAGAGCGCATGATACGCCCGTCCACTGTCAAGTCGAACTTTATGGCATTGTTGGACCACAACAAAATTTTGATTGAAAAAAAAATCAAACAGAATATGTGCCTTAACAAGATGTAACAATGAACAAATATCAAATTAAATTTCACAAAGTCCAAGGGCCATAACTCTGTACGAAATCAACCAACCGGAACCAAATTCCATCTTGATCTGTATCTCACCTAGATTTACTCACATACCATATATGAAATTAATATGTCAAGCGGTTAAAGTTAAAAAAAATCCGGAAACCCTATATTTTCAAAATTTCACCAAGTCAAAGGGTCATAACTCTGTACAAAATCAACCGACCGGAACCAAATTCGAACTTGATCTGTATCTCACCCAGATATACTAATATACTAAATATGAAATCAATATGTCAAGCGGTTACAGAAAAATTCTCCGGAAACCAAAAAGTTAACGGACAGACGGACGGACGGACGGAAGGTATACCATAATACGTCCGTCTTTCGACAGGCTGTAAAAATATTGATCTCCTGATTCTTTCATGCAATTTAGGATTGCCGTATTACTCGTATGAAACACCCCTGCAGTGCTATAAGCGGTCCCATCTTGATATTGTTTGAAATCCTTTAGTGGTCCTTCAAAATTCCTCAATTGCAGTAGATTCTGTATTTATTTCATATGTTTTCGTTATTGATTTGTCATCAATTAAGAATGCATATTCATTCTAGGGTTATCTGAGTTTTCTTTTGCAAACAATAGAGCAATCATGTTATTTTAAAAAATATATAACATTTTTTTTATCCTTTTAGCCAGTGTGACACAGGTTTTAGATATTAAAAGCATTATTAGAATAATTGCATTTTCTTTGGAAAGATCAAAAAATTTTGCAATAAGGTCTCAGTTTTTTAACAAGGTTTCTGTGCACTAAATAAGAACCTCTTCTTTTCATAAGCGCCCATTCGCTATGCAGTAAGTTGATAAACTTAACCTACATGTACAAATTCCAGAATTTATTTTTACTAAAAACAAAATTGTTAATTACACTAACATAACTCACCCTACAAACTCCAGTTTCTGGGTCACATTCACTGGAATGCTGGTGACATTGACATCTTTCACACAGACCTAAATATAATCCACCTCCTGACCGTGTGAAACCAAGATCACAATCCTACAAAGTAAACAATATAAATTGACATCTCTCGCATAGACCACTTATAATCCACTTGTCGGTCTTTTGAAACCAACATCACAATGCTAAAAAGTAAACAATATAAACTGTCATTTCTCACACACACACACCTAAACATAATCCACTTCTCGGCCTTGTAAAACCAACATTACAATCCTACTAGGTAAACAATATAAAATGACATCTCTCAAACACATCTAAACATAATCCATTTCTCGGCCTTGCGAAACCAACATCACAATTCTACTAGAAAAACAATAATATTAACTGTCATCTCTCACACACACACCTAAACATAATCCACTTCTCGGCCTTGTGAAACCAACATCAAAATGCTACAAAGTAAAGAATATAAACTGTCATCTCTCACTCACACCTAGAAATAATTCACTTCTCGGCCTTGTGAAACCAATATCACAATCCTACTAGATAAACAATATACACTGTCATCTCTCACACACACACCATTACATAATGCAGTTCTCGGCCTTGTAAAACCAACATCACAATAATATAAACTGTCATCTCTCACACACATCTAAACATAATCCACGTCTCAGCCTTGTGAAACTAACATCACAATGCTACAAAGTAAACAATATAAACTGTCATCTCACACACACACCTAAACATAATCCACTTCTTGGCCTTGTAAAACCAAAATCACAACCCTACTAGATAAACAATATAAACTGCCATCTCTCACACACACCTAAACATAATCCACTTCTCGGCCTTGTGAAACCAACATCACGATCCTACAAAATAAACAATATAAACTGTCATCTCTCACACACACCTAAACATAATCCACTTCTCGGCCTTGTGAAACCAACATCACAATGCTGCAAAGTAAACAATATAAACTGTCATCTCACACACACACCTAAACATAATCCACTTCTTGGCCTTGTGAAACCAACATCACAATGCTACAAAGTATACAATATAAACTGTCATCTGACACACATCAAAACATAATGCAGTTCTCGGCCTTGTGAAACAAAAATCACAAATCTACTCGGTAAACAATATAAACTGCCATCTCTCACACTCACCTAAACATAATCCACTTCTCGGCCTTGTAAAAACCAACATCACAATCCTACTAGTTAAACAATATAAACTGCCATCTCTCACACACACCTAAACATAATCCACTTCTCGGCCTTGTGAAACCAACATCACAATCCTACAAAGTAAACAATATAAACTGTCGTCTGACACACATCTAAACATAATGAAGTTCTCGGCCTTGTGAAACCAACATCACAAATCTAGTAGGTAAACAATATAAACTGCCATCTCTCACACACCTAAACATAATCCACTTCTCGGCCGTGTGAAACCAACATCACAATGCTACAAAGTAAACAATATAAACTGTCATCTCTCACACACACCTAAACATTATCCACTTCTCGGCCTTGTTAAACCAAAATCACATCACAATGCTACAAAGTAAACATCTCACACACACACCTAAACATAATCCATTTCTTGGCCTTGTAAAACCAACATCACAACCAATTAACAATATAAATTGACATCTCTCACAGAAACTAACTATAACCTACCTCCTGTTCGTGTGAAACCAATATTTCAATCCAATATAATCCAATATAATCCATCTCCTGACCGTTTGAAACCAACATCACAATTCTTCATTTTTAAATATAAACCATGCAAATGATCAAGTTAGGTGTCACAAAAGTACGATTATAAATTTTGAATACTGTTATATAAGGAAGGAATAAATATATACATGATCAAAAGATCAAGTTTTCTCGTGTGACAGATTTACAATGAAGGATATAGGGTACCATGTCTCTACAAATACATGGTAAAGAAAAGCAATGGAACAAAACTTTTATTGTTGTTTTCATCTTGAAGTCACCGTGATGTTTTCAACAACATGTAAAAGACAAACAAGAGGCTCTTAAGAGCCTGTATCGCTCACCTGGGTCATGGCTGACACAATAAGTCAAAATAATCACAACGTTCAAGGTTCTCATTTTCAAGTTTGGTTCCAATTGGCGCAGTGGTTTCAGTGAAGATCTTTGAACGCTTTCTCATAGGGTCAAATGTTCAACCGCATTCCCTGCTGGTGGCCATCTTGGATATGATACAGACTTGCCAGACATTTTTTTGAAAAGGGGCCACATAAGGACCATTGTGCCCAAGTTTGGTTCCAATTGGCCCAGCAGTTTCAGAGAAGATGTTTGAATGAAAAGTTTACGATGAACAGACTGGCAAGAAGATCACCATGACATAGCCATGCAGGTCAATTATAGAGTTATTGCAGGCATTAAAGTTAAATTGCTACTTCAATATTTATCTAAGAGAGATAGTTGCATGGTGGGCAAACAAACGTTATAACTTGACACAATGTACAATTATATACAATTATTATTAAATTGTGAAATAAGTATAGTTTATGAAAGTATCTTTGCAAAAAAAGTGAAAATTTGTATAAAAACACTTTTTTGCTCTTGATTATGTAACAAATAATTATTTTTAATAAAGTGATAGCAGGGAATTTCTTTAAACTTAAAAGAGAAAAGTAAACCAAAGAAGATTTGAAAACAGAATTTAAAGGGAAATAACCCATAACCATATGGCATTGAAAAAAAATTTGGGTTGAAAAAGAGTCAATAACTACAACACAGGCAGTTGGATTTTTTATTCAAAATTTCAGGGTATGTAGATCTTGATATGCTGAATATTTTTGCAATTTACACTTCACCTCTATCTGTTACAGTTTTTGAAATAAAAAATATAAAATGCATAAATTTTGAAAATTTTACGGAAAAAGGGCTTTAACTCTGAGATGGGTTTTCCGATTTTCTTCAAAATAGCAGGGGAGATAGATCTCGTTATTTTGAACAATTTTACTCCTGTCAGATTTTTGATATCTGCAACGGTTTTAGAGTTATTTGCCAAAACCAGCAATTTACCATTCTGTTCTATTTTTAGAAACAGCGGCCATGTTGTTTGGTCCTTGGACTAACCGAACACATTTCTTAAACTACATACCCTGGTGATGACCCAGGCCAAGTTTGGATTAAATTGGCCCAGTGGTTTCAGAGGAGAAGATTTTTGAAAAAAAGTTTACGACGGACGGACGACGGACGCCGGACGCCAATGATGGCAAAAGCTCACCCTGGCATAGCCAGGTGAGCTAAAAATGCAAATGAAATTTATTTTGTGGAAAAGGGTTATTACATTGTTTATTTCTTGAAATGGAGAAAACCCTTGTTATATTGTTTTTTCCAGTATAAATCTCCTTCGACCTATCGCAAAACCTCTTAAATACAACACATCTAAGCTGGTAAACGGGAACATTATATGACTCATATTACTTCTCTTTTTGTTAAGTGTAGGAAATTACAGTCAATTTAAGATAACCAAGATTGTAAAGTAGAATATTAAGTGTATCCTCCGGATAAATATTCAAAAAGTTTCAATGGCACAAAAACACAATAAGATTCTCAACATTGCTCCATATTATTGCCTGTGAAGTTTTATTTAAGATACATGTTTATTGGCAAGCTGATAATGAAAAAAGTTTATGATTGTCATTCAGGTTGAATAAATACCTCACTAGTACTGAATAAAAAAGTCCCCTATGTCATTGAGAACAATCATACCTCACAAGAAAGTCCCCTATATCCTTGAGGACAAACACATTGTTCCACAGCATAAGCTCTGCCTTCTTTTGTATCTCTGTCTTCTGCTATGTCCATTATTATATCTCGTATACTGCAATAAATACATCATGAAAAGTTTTCTTAATTAATTTTTGACAACGCATCATATCATTTCAAAAGGTCTCCCTTCTAAATATTCAAGGCAATTTCCGTAGGTACCCTTAATTGCGAAACGATAAAAATTTCTTTTTAAATTAACTGAGAAAAATATCACAAATGTCGCAAAATAACTATCAAACATGTACCTTGCAGAATCTGTGTCCCTTGTAAATGTTGCTCTGATTAATAATGCATCAATATCGGCTAAAACCACCATAAGAAACTCTCGTGTTGCTGGTTTTCCGTCATGTCTTGTCCAATATTGCTGAAATGGTATATATTCAATTCATTTTAATTCTATAAGCATTGACAAATTACAAAATGCCGAAGTTACAGTAAGTTTCATCAATTAATGTCTCTTCAGTGTAGATCAAATCAAAACATTTGGGAGACCCTAAACCAAAATGTGTGTTAAATCTGAAAGAGAACACATAAAAATGAGAAGTCAATTAGCTAAGAACAGAGCTTTGAACGAGGGAGATACTCCTTAGTTTAAAACATTTTTCCTTAAATTTAAATATTGAAGATTTCTAAATAAAACCCTGTTTCAGGGCAGCATCGAAGTACTGGTTTAGTGAATACCCTCGGGGACTAATAGCCAACGAGTAGGTACAGCACAGTGCTAATAAATAACAAAATACCGAAGAAACTGTAACTTTAATTTACTTCATATTGCCATTTCGACAACTTATGTCTCTAAAGTGCAAATCAAATCAAAGGATTTGAGAGATCATTAAGCAAAATACCTGTAAAATCTGAAGGAGAAAAATAAAAACAGGATCTGAATCAAAAGCAAAAATTAAAAGGACAGAGCTATGCACGAGGGAGATACTCCTAAGTTTTAAACAAAATTTTCTAAAATTTAAATGTTGCAAGTTTCCAAAAAAAATCGGTTTTCGGGTCAGAACCGAAGTACTGATTACAGGGTTGGTAAATACTCTCAAAAACTAACAGTCCACCAGCAAAGGCATCGGTAATTGATAACAAAATACTAAAGCTGTAATATAAATACACTTGTACATAAAGAAAGGAATTTTTAATTGATAACCGTAAATTAAGAAAGTGAAAAAAAATCTCTCCTCAAAATATATGTAATTTGTAAATAAATACCTCATACAGTGGTACGGTGTAAGATCCCGGAACATTAGATTTTGGTGCTTTTTTGTCCTTGTACACTAATTTAATATCATTCCCCTGGAAGAAATAATGGAAGATGAGATATATGTTTCTGGATATTGAGTGGAATATCCGGGATTCAAGAGATATCAACTTTATCACACCCTGATTCGTTTATCTTACCTGCACGAACGTTATACGAACGAACGAAAAACGATGCACGAACGCACGATAAACGATGCACGAACGCACGATGAAAATCACTACTGTAATCTGACAATATCGAATGTCAGATAGTAACGTAAAAGAGGTCGATCTACTTTTCATTTATTTATTGATCTGATTGATTTATTTATTTTCTGCGTAAACAATTACAAAAATTTGAAAATAGTTACGGAAAAAATTAGACTTTGCGGTCGCTGTTTCAGAGGTCTGCTATCAATCTCTGTTAATTGCTATCTTTGTACAGCTACATCTGAATTTTGAATCATGTGATTCCATAGGCTACGTTAGAAAATAACTCAATTTCGTGCTTACAGCTTGGGCAGTTGCCACAAAAAAATCCTACACTTTCGGGTTTTCCGAAAGAACAGTACTTATGTGATTTTTTTTATAATTGCTCTTTTTGCATGTTCATTTAATTGATAAATTTGAACATGTATATATGTTGTGTACAAGTTGTAATTTTGTACAAGTTATAATATGTACAAAAATTTGTACAAGTACCTCCATTTCATCAAGAATTCTCACAAATTAATTCTATGTTTCAAACAAATTTTATAGTATATTTAACATGGTCTGAACTTGGTAAAATCAACTGAATTACTATGGTATAAAAATAAGTACATTTTAACATAAAAACATGTGTTGCTAAAATGTTTTGTAAAATACACACACTGAAGTTTGTAAACTTATTGTACTTTTATTACTTGGTGTTGGTTTTGAAATAAGTCTCAGACTTGAATTTCTTTGGACAAATGTCCCTTTTTTCCAATTCTGTCACAGAACAATTGTCATTTTTAACAATGTCAAGTAAGTGTGGATGTCAGCACAACTTGTACAATATTTCTGTACAAGTTATAACTTGTACAAAATCACAACTTGTACACAACATATATATTAAAGTCCGGCGTACAACCAACATTTGGATAAAAGGAACAAGTATTTATCTGTTCATCTGCGCGATTTATTCCTTGTACCGTGTATTTGCTTGTGTATCAATCTGATAGCGAGTTCATATTTGGCACATGCAGGTATCGCCTTTACTAGGGACCAATATAAGTCTTCGTCCACACCTAGACCAATACCATATATACAAATTAAGTGTTTTCATAATTCTATAGTTGAGGTTAAAAACAAACGGTGCACTTTATCTCCGCAAATTAATATTTCATCTCTGCCATGCAGGTACAAACAATACCATGTTTGAACCTGCATGGCAGAAACGGAAGTTTGGAAAAAGGATGTGTATATCTGGAAACAAAGTACGAAATTATTCAAATTTGTATTTTGCATATGACAATTTCGACAACTTATGCCTTATCAGTGCAGATTCATGTCAATTATGAAATCCATACGCAAAGCTTTTATTTTAAACAATAAAACAATTAACAATAAAACAATAGAGGCGTTGTTCATTTGCTTGTTTTTACTTATTTGTAGATACTCTGTCTCATGTGCATTTACTCCATATCCTTTCATTCATCATAAAGTGATTATTTTAAAATGTGAAAATACATTTTGTATATTGATTCTTCACTCGTGATTTTTTCACTTATCTTTCGTTTTTTTAATTTATTGATTAGTTAGAGTTTAACGTCCAATGTACAATATTTCAGCTATATCAGGACGAGAACAAGTTAATCAATTAAAAACAATTGTTAGTTAAAGAAGAAAGAAATAAAGGAGGACGGGAAAACCGGGGCAACGACTTTTGATTACCACTGGGAAAGAGGAGAAATTGGTAGGGGCAGGAAATTTAGCCTTCTATATGACACCCAATGCGTCTGCTCTCTTTAGAGAAATATAAAAGGGGTCTTTATACTGCACGAAGCGTGGCGTTTCTCCACACAGTTTGGTTACAATGGTTCGCGGTCAGGCTTTCCGTATTATGACCTTACTATCCCGCAAAGACAGGGCATTCCCCTATCCACCACCTGGGGGTGCGCCCGGCAGCTCTGTAGCCAATAAAATCGAGAGATAGTTCCTTATTTCATATAGCATTGTAGGGTATTTATTCAGTTAATAAAAAACCTGGTTGCAATAATAAACCTATAGGCATCAAACTTTAACAGTACATGTACAAAAGGCACAAAAACAACATATAGAAATTTTATGTCTAAACTGTTCGCCGAGAACTCCGCTTAATAGGGATGAATATAAGCTTTTCAAATATGTAAATGCTTTTTGGCAGAAACTTATTATGAAAATGATATCTGATATCAAACACATAGCCGCTGACAACTTTTTCAAAATTTCTGAATTTCTGTCCGTGCGGAAGTCTGTTCTGTAAAGACTTTGAATTCCATTTTAAACATTTCATAAAAATTTTTATATGAAATGAAAGTTAAAAATATATGCTTTCCAAATATATATATTTTTTGACAAAATGTTTATTAAGCAAAATATTTGAAATCAACACGCGTAAATTTCTCGACTTTTTTGTATTCGAAAAAAAATTATTGTTACACCCGAAGATAGATATTTCTTTTTCTTTAAAAATCATTTTTTCATTTTTTTTTAAATAGCTCTAGTAACAAGAAAGTTATGGCAAAAAAATGTACCAAAATTTCTCGTCCATTTTTTCCCGTCCTGTTTTTTGTCTTATGAAAATTTTATCTGTGACTTTCATGTAATTGCTGCAGTTATAAGTCCTGTCACTTTATAAGTTAAACGAACATGCGGATGGTGTACATTGTAAAAAGTCTCTAAAAGACGTCGAATTTTTACTGTTGAAAAGTTCCTATATTATGTCTTGCGGTTGAACTCAGGTGACCCATTCAGTAGGTGAATCTTTATTGTGAAGGTACAAAACTGCGATCAAATTAAAAAATAATATGAACTAGATGAATGGAAAATGTACTGCTTATAATCGTCGGTGCACGATAATGGGGATCGTGCAGACGAACGCCTGATAATAGCGTTCGTGCAAACTAACACACGATACTAGCGTTCGTGCAAACTAACACACGATACTAGCGTTCGTGCAAACCAACGCTACGTTCGTCCAAACGAACGAATTATCATTTTACAGTAACCAATCAAATTTGATTATTTGGATTTCAATCGTTCGATCGTTTCCTTGCGCAAACGAACGAACGCGTTATCGTGCAGACGAACGATCAAAGGAAACGAGCGGAAACGATACACGAACGAACCAAAAACGATACACGAACGAACGGAAAACGAAAAACGAACGAGAAAAAAAGACAAGTTAAATGAATCAGGGGGTGTCATGTTGTTGTAAGTCTTTAATTTCTTTGTTCTTAATGATATTATTAGTATATATCTCCAAGTTTCTAAGTCTACTAGATAGAAATAGTATCTCTAGCTCATTAATTAAAAAAGCAAAAAAATAAATGTCCTTCAATCACATAAAATTGTAACTTTAATTTATTTGTATTGTCATATTTCACGATTCTACAATTTTAAACATCTCTATGATCTGACACTGGTCACGCTCAGGAATATTACATTTATGTAATTGGGGAATTTTTTTTTACTGAAAATGTTTTGTTAACTTACAATCAACTCAACAAGTGGTGCTGTTGTATCCTGTGGTGTGGTATCTAGTCCTTGTATGTAACTTATCACAAATCTCAAATTTCCACCATAAGATGTCACCTGTATATCATAAATACTAGTAAAAAAAAAATACTCAAAGCGTCAAAACACAGAAAGCGTCAAAACACAGATATACTGTTTTCGTCTATGATCTTGAGTGTATATAGTGTTTGCAACTCGAAAAACTAACTAAAAGATTCTGATTATTTTTTTCTGTAATTTCCTTTGGATAAAATACTGTTCACATCTTTCAATAAGTACATAATGTATCTAATGACGCAATTATTGTCCAATGCAAGTTAACGGTTAACATCCAATTTTTCAACCTAATGGAAACAACCTTTCCTTTGGCTAACAAATCTCAATGTCTCATTTCAACAGTGTGAAAAAGATCTTTCAGCTACATGTATTTAAGTATAGGTTGACTTAAAAACCATGCAAAATGCAAAATTTAATAAGTCCATATTATTGCTATGAATCATTTTATATTGTATTAAGTAGACCTGAAATAATCATTGAAATAATTTTTGCAGAATTCCTATTTTGGACAATTGAAAAATAAACTGACTAATTTCTGTATAAAATTATTTTATCAAGTTAGGGGACGACCATTTGATTCTGAGGGGGGAGGGGGTGGCAGTTTCGGTCGAGCCAGATTATTTATTTTCAAAATTTTGCGGGCCAGAATATTCATATTTCGCCGCTTCGCGAAATTTTTATTTTCAATGACATGATCGTATCGTACCAATATATCTAAGTTCAGATTATTTATTTTCTTGGATGTGCAGGCCAGATTATTTATTTCCAACTTTTTAAGGGACAGAATATTTATTTACAAAATCTGCCAGGCTCCCCGTCGGATCTAGTGGTCGTCCCCTTATCCCCCTTGCATATTGTTAAATTCAGTGCCAGATATAAGACTTTCCATATTAAGTGAATCTTTTGTAATGACAATGTTGTAAAAGATATAAGGTAAAAAGTATTTTATTTACTTTGAGTATTTCTTTCAATTTGATAATTGCAAACAACATTCAGCCATCAATACAAAGGGGTTCCAGAAAAGGGAATTAGTCAAATTTAGTTGTCACTTTTTGCTTAAATTCAGCAGGATTTTTTTTTCCAGAATTAGGTTGTTTAAATCCCATAAATATCAGTCACAACCCTGTAGATCGAACCCGCAGTTTCAATCTTCCCTTTATATTCCTTGACTGAACATAATTAAAAAATGATACATGTGTACCGTCCGAAAAGGTGTACGACTACCTTTACTGAAAAACATATTCAAAATGAAAATATCCAACACATCCGCGCTAAGTCATAACCAGGAAGTTGTTTGACTTTAATACATACAGAAGACTTGTTCAAATCTGCAAAGAAAATGGATACGCAGGGCCTTTTTGAGATGTACATTAATTCATTCTTTTGCACTTCTATTTGGTGTGGGGTGAANTTTTTTTTTTTTTTTTTTTTTTTTTTTTTTTTAATGGTAGGTGGTTGTCATCTCTTGATCGCGGGAGTGTCGGATTATTCAGGAGGATGTCGCCGGAATACTAGGGTTTTAAACCTTTTAATATCTGTCTTTGAGTCAAAAAAGCTTATTGCACAATTGACAGGATGTCAAATTAGACAGGTTTCATTATAATTTTATAAAATATTTTTATTCCTGGTAGAGGTTGGGTAATACAATAAACAAATTTTGTTGGTAGCAGAAGGAATTCCTTAACTAAATATTTGTGATGGGTGTAAAAGAAGTTGCGTCCCTCCTTCCAGGTATGATTGTATGGAACATCCCTAATTAAAATCTTGTATTCTCAGCAAAAAAAAGGAAAAAAAAAATAACCAAGGATACATTGACCTGACATCAAAATAGAAAGACAAAGCAAATCATTCTTCATTCATTTTGTTGTTAACCCCCTCAAAAAAGGAAAGTAAGGAACAACTTTATTTACAATTTTCGTGCACATTGCAATTGGTTTAATTTCCAAGCTGGGTTGATTACATGTAGTTTTTTCTAATACATAATGGAAACCATGCAATAGTCCAGAGGTAAATTGGCCCAAAGGCCTATTAGTCCGAAGATCCATTTGTACAAAGGCCCACTGTTTCAACGGTCCATTTGTCCAAATGTTCATTTATCCGAAGGTACATATTCCAATGATAAAAGTTTTTGGCAAGAAATGTGAAAAGAAAAATATACATTATAATATAAAAAAACATCTATAAACAAAGCAACAACACAGAAATTATTCCTAGAATAAACAAGATTGCTAGACGGACATCAAAATGACGATTTTCCAATTAAGCGATTATAGAGTAACAGGGCACAGATACAAATGTGCCAATTTAAGGCACGGAGGAACTTACATTTTTAGATACAGTTATTTACCCTGATTGCCAGTGAAACAAAAATAGTTCAGCACTCTTTTGATGCAGACAGATCGGTATGAGCTGCTGTTTATGCTGCTTAATGTAGAAGAACTCCTCCCTTTTTGCTTCGGTATTCGGTTTGCTAATGTTTTTCACTGTAGTGTCACTATAGACAAGGAAGAAACTTAAAATTTCCTGTAAGCTTTATCGTAAAGTAGCAAGTTTATTCTGCATGAACGTGAAATTTTCTTTCGATTAAACCCGCATTAACATGAAATGACAACATCGTTTGGATGAACTTCTTTGAAGATAGTTATTTTTATTTACATTTATTTATCCAGTTTTCATAAGATGTTTACCGGTGTAACACCTTCTACAATTAACGGAACTCTTATAAACTTTGTTCGTTTCTGCGTTAGACAAGAGGAGAACCAATTTTATAAAAAACATTTGATTCTTGAGCATCGTCTTTTCGTGCCCCTGCAGTAAAGCAGTGTTTTGAGTGGTTCTACTTTATTATTTATATCAGAGATATTTGAATTATAACTGTTTATAATGATAAATTTAATTAGTATTGTTATCTTCTTTTATCATATGTTTAGTAATGAATACAGACGTACAGTGCATGACTTTCATTTCGTATTCACACTATGACGTCATACCCTTTATCGCATACCCTATTATCGCATGGCTTACCCTTTATCACACACCCTTTATCGCATGGCTAGACCTGTATCATAAACTTTTTCAAAAAAAAAAATTTATTTCGAATTATTTTTCAGATGAAAGTGGGGGTAAAAAAAATTGGGGGTAAAAAAATTTTTGGGGGTGAAAAAAAATTTTTTTGGGGGTAAAAAAATTTTGGGGTACCAAAAATTTGTTTGGCGTAAATTTTGGTGTCAATTTAAAAAAAATCTAGCAAACCTTTTGCCTTTACATGTTAGATTTTATACCAAACTTCCAGTCCTTTCCGCCCATTTTGAAATTGTTTTTTTTTTTCACAAAAATACGTGCATTTTCTCTTACCGATTTCATGTTTTACATTACTTTTGGGATTAAGTAGTCCTCTGTTTAAATATACGATAAACTGTATAATACATGGCAAAATCCGTACCACATGCCGTATCATCCCTCGACCAATATCATCCCTCGGGCTGATATTGGTAACTCGGGATGATACGGCATGTAATACGGATTTTGCCATGTATTATTCCCTATATAATTAGCGGATCCAGGGCGATGGTTCCAGGGTTGGGTCCCCTTTTTCCTGTATTTTTTTATGATTTCATGCAGAATCAAGGTTAAAAAATGACAAAAAGGGCAAAAATTGACTTGAACCCCCTTTTTCTGGAAATCCAATCGCCCCCTTTTTTCAAATGCTGTAGTTTATAATTTTAACAATTATGTATATTATTGTCATTTGCCCTACATGGACCCTGATTCGGTCATACAAATACAAAAGTTAGTTTTTAATAAACTAAAGGCTCAGATACTGAGCTTGTATCGCTCACCTGACAAAATGCTGAACAGCAGGGTTTTGATGTTCAGAGTGGTGGCTTTGTTTTTTTGTCAAAACGCTAAGGAATGAACAATCTTTGTAAAGGACCTTCAATACAGTATTCTTGCTAAGTTGGGTTGAATTTGATTCAATGGTTTCAAACAAAGTGTTACACAATACCCCATACCTATGGGTCCCCTCCCAAAAAAAAATTGACCCTCCTAAAAAAAACCCTCAAAAGACCTAAAAATGACATAAATTTTATCAAAAAAGCAAAAACAGCACAAAAAACCCTATATTTTTTGACCCTCAAAAAAA
>MJUU01027054.1:0-12656 GCA_002080025.1 Modiolus philippinarum | reverse complement strand
ATGTCATCTAGTACTCAAATTTGGTACAAATTTACTGAAAACATGCAACAATAGAGATATAGATAGTATGCGATATGATGTACATGTCATCTAGTACTCAAATTTGGTACAAATTTACTGAAAACATGCAACAATAGGGATATAGATAGTATGCGATATGATGTAAATGTCATCTAGTACTTATTTGGCACAAATTTACTGACAACATACAACATTAGGAATATCAATAGTATGCGATATGATATACATGTTATCTAGTACTCAAATTTGGTATAAATATACTGAAAACATGCAACAATAGGGATATCGATAGTATGGGATATGGTGTATATGCCATCTAATACTCAAATTTGGCATAAATTTACTGAAAACATGCAAAAATAGGGATATACATAGTATGCGATATTGTGTAAATGCCATCTAGTACTCAAATTTGATGCAAATATACTGAAAATATGCAAGTAGGGATATCGATATTATGCGATATCATGCAAATGCCATCTAGTACTCAAATTTTGTACAAAAATACTGAAAACATGCAACAATAGGGATATTGATAGTATGCGATATAGTGTAAATGCCATCAAGTACTCAAAATTGGTCCAAATATACTGAAAACATCCAACATTAGGGATATTGATAGTATGCGATATGGTGTAAATGCCATCTAATACTCAAATTTGGTACAAATTTACTCATTATATGCAACAATAGTGATATCGATAGTATGCGATATGATGTAAATGCCATCTAGTGTTTGAATTTAGTATAAATTTACCGAAAATATGCAACAGTTCGCAATTAGATAGTATGGGAAATGATGTAAATGCCATCTAGTACTCAAATTGAAACATTTACTGAAAATATGCAACAATAGGGATATAGAAATAGATTCTGTTTGACAGAAGAAATATCGAAATTCTTGTGTACAATGTACATTACACGTCAAATAAGATCGTGTTTGGAATACGAAAAAAGGTAATGGACGCTGTACGATGATAACCCCTAATGTACGCTCGATAGAAGGAATACTTAATAAATAAGATGAGGGAAAAATTACCATCTTAAAAGCGAGAAAAAACAACACATGAAATAAAATACGGCAGACGAAAATCTGTATCACCCTTTTTTTTATCCCGGGGCGGGTTTTTTATTTACACGATTGTAAATAACAAGCTTCGTGGAAAGCCCTGGGTGGAAAGTATTCTAGAGTTGAGACTGAAAAATGAGATCTCGACAAATTTTTATTAAAAATCTTCATTTTGTCCTGCAAAACTGGGACTTATATTATTCCCAGTGTGAAAACGGATAAAATTCATTTGTTGTATGCACCAGTCACTATAAAATATAAACTGAAATGCAAATACAATTGTATTAGACATCGTGTATATAGTGTAAGGTGTAAAGTGTATGGTGCATGGTGTATGGTGCATGGTGTATGGTGTATGGTGCATGGTGTATGGTGTAAGGTATATGGTGTAATGGTGTATGGTGTGATGGTGTATGGTATATGGTGTAATGGTTCATGGTGTATGGTGTAATGGTGCATGGTGTATGGTGTATGGTACAATGGTGTGATTGGTTATGTTTTACTGTACAAGCACTGTATAAACACTTTTATTTGACAAAGTAGAAATATCACTCAATTTTCCCTCCCATAGAAATTCACATTTTAGAGAAATTACCTGAACAATATTTTTCTTAGAGTTTTCCTTTTTCAAAATAGTTAACCATTCGTTCAGAATAGACCTTTTTATTTTGGTTACTTCTGATATCCAGTTTGTTTAATCTTGTAACAATTCAAGAATAAGTTGTTCATTTATATCACCATTTTTATTCAAAATATCATTAGAAATATAATACCACTTTTAATTCACGAAGTAAAGAACAAACATTTGTTTTTTGTACAAAATAGCACCAAGCATCCACGTATCCCTATTGTTCGATGGACCCTACACTAATTTACAGTGTTTCGGCAGTTTTGTAACAATTTCTAGGGATGGTTATATTTCTCTTTGTAGTCGGAATAAAAAGTAAATATAGGTTTGCTCTCATCAGGGGTCCCCTAGGTAACTTTTAAAAAATATATTTTTATTATTTGACTTGTGCTGAAGTAAAAAATTTGCTTAAATTTATTTTTTCCTTTATATACGGAATGACATCATTAAATTGCAATAGATGTCAACGTAACAAACGATCTTTCTTCATAAATTGTATTTTGGCAGTTGCGTAAGAAAGTTTGACCTGTCTTGAACTAATTTATCAGACAACTGCAATTAATTTCACATTCTAAGTAGGCTTGATTAATTAAATTAACCTTGACCGTGTTGGTTACGGTCTTTTATATTATTAGTGTTTCTAATACATCGTATTTTTCTCCTTTAATAACACCTGCAAAAACGTAGTTGCTTTAACGACTATTTCGATTCCAATACAGAATAGAATTTACAAATCGGGAATCCCATTCTCTTATAAATATACGTAATTCAAATTGTGCGCAATTTGGAAAAAAAATGTTATTATTTTTCTAAGATCTCTTTATCGGAGTTTTATTTTTTTTTTTTAGAAAAAATCGAAACTACCTATTAAAATACAGCGAAGCGAGAAAGAAACATACAATGGCATTACAATAAAATACAAAACCTACATAAAAATGTAAAAACCAGTGTGTCATATCAAAGAAATAGGGAACCCGACAAGAGAAATCACTATATTATTTAGGTGTGAATACAAGAGCGAAAAATCATTAAGAATACTTAACAACAACTTTATTCCGCAAAACACTTATTAAAATAAACCGAAAGTGTAGTCTACTTTGAAATAGTTTCGAAGCAAATCCTCAACTTTGAGTATATAATTAATGTCCATAAATACAATTTGGTCTAACCACGTGCATCTAGATAACGCCCACTGCCATGTGACTTTTCGTACAGGGATGTAGAATTTTTCTTTATTAGTCTAACATTTAACAAGACGTTTCATCCGAAGATAACTTCGTTTCAGAAAAAATCTGCACGGCTTCCGAAAAAGTTTTAGAAGCCAAGCAGTGCGTTTTACTAGCGAAAGAGATAACATCTATTCCGAATACGAATTCGTCTTTGTCATGACCAAAATATACACCAAGGGCTTTTATCGTTTTTTTCTGTCCAATTTCCAATATCATCTTTACTATGTTTTAGTTTACCCACCAAGATTCTTTCTGTTTTATTTGTATTAAAAATTAAACCTGAAAATGAGCCAAAAATCTCGATTTCATTCATCGCTATAGTTTTGTCTTCCTTACTACGTAGAAACAACGTGGTATTATCTGCTAACTGTGATATTTTAATTGAATGTGATTTATTATCTAACTTTATTTGAATACCCTTAATGTTTATATTATTGCGTATACGCAAAACCATAATTTCTACTACGGAAATAACAAATAAAAGTGCAGACAAAGGGCATCTTGTCTAATACCACGAAAATTTTTAAAAGGCTCGGATATCCATCATTTATTCGATATAGAAGTTTGGATATTGCTATATAAAGTTTTAGCCCATCACGTGAATGATTCCCCAAACTCAAAATAGCGTAAGGTTTCAAACATAAAATTCCATTCCAGACTGCCAAAAGCTTTGACAAAATCTACAGAAATAATCCCAGCCTCAATATTTTACGAGTCGGCATAATCTATAAATTATTGTCCTGAATCTGGTGTAAATTAAAACCAATAAATCTTTTTCAATGTATCCCGTCTGGTCACTGTTTAGTATTCTGGGTAATACCGTTTTAGTCGTTGCGCTAATACGTAAGACGCAAGTTTCAAATCAACGTTTAAAATTTAAATAGGTCTATAATTAGTTAATAACAATGGACGGCCCTTTTGAAATATCAATGAAAGTACACTTGTTCTTTGAGAATTACTCATGCATGTATCATTTTAACATTCATTTTATACCCTCACTTTTAAAAATTCCTTTTAATTTTGGCCAGAAAATTCTGTAGAATTCCACAGACAATCCGTCCAAACCAGGAGATCTGTGAAGTTTAAGTTTGAAGATAGCATCTGTGCATTCTTCAATCGTCATTCACCGTTTAAAACTTTATTATCCGATTCATTTAAAGATTTATCTAGGTGTGTCTCTTGGACGTATTGTCTTACATTAGAATCATCTTGTTTTTTACTAGTGTATAAATTTTTGTAAAATACCTAATCATTGTTACTAAATTTGTTTGATCATTAATTAATTGATTTTTTTCATTTTTTAATTGATTTATTGACTTTTTAATTTGTCTTTGCTTTTCGAGACCTTGAAAATACGAATTGCTATTTTCCCTATTCCACCGATTTCTCTCTTGGTCTGATCTGCGCCAAGCGGTCTTTTCCTGAATACAAGTTTTCAAGTTTTGTTTCAGTTTGGATAATATCATAATTTAACTGATCTCTTATTTTTGTTTTTATTTCAAATTATTTTCTAAACTTTTAAGTTGATCCCTCGAAATTCTTGCCTTATGTTTGCAAAATGAAATCGTTAATTCTTTTATTTCCATTTTTAAAGTATCCCCGGGTGTAATATTGAATTCGGTATTTGTCAATCAAGTACTTTCTCGGGATCTATTAAAATATTCTTTTTTCATTTGTGATACAGACACTGTGGAATTCAGTACGTTGGTGAGACTGGTCGTCCATTACAACGACGTACCCAGGAACATTTGTATCGTATTCGTTCCCTAAAAAGTTTAGATCTTGTATCTACCAACACTGTTCTATCTATAATCATGATAAAAAATATATCAATATACAACCGTTAGAACTTATAGAAAAATCCCCTGGTCAAGGGAGAATTTGTAAGATCTAGAAGAGAATGCGAACTATCTTGGATCAAGAAACTTCAGACAGTTTATCCACTAGGGTTGAATGACAACATCATGGGTCAGGGAAACATTTCCGGGTGCGCCTCTATTGACATCATGGGAATTTCTTCTCCGAAATTACGCCATCGCAGGTCACATGGTCGAAGAGAGAATTATAACATCAAAAGCAAACGTAAAAACATAGTAAATATACAAGATCTATATACTGTTTTCAAAAACAATGGGCGGCATGGTTTGTTCACTCAACTTTGTTCAATACCTGTAACATAACTTTATAAAATCTCTTTGGATAGTGATAATATGTCTGTTAATAGTCCGCTCTATGAATGATCCAAAATTATTGATGCTTTCTGCTTTCATCGACTTCATCCGAGAATCGACAAACCCGATGAGCACATATAACAGTTTTTTAAAATTAAATACATTATTAAAGGAAATGACCTCAATGATATTGCAGGCATTTTTCGGGACAAAGATATTCAAAAGCTTGTACCCGTCTATCTTGACAACCAGGACATGTCTGTCATTTCCTTTTCTTATAAAAAACCTACTAGAAACATTTTTTTCAATTTCTCTTCTATTACCTGTGATGCTAATTTCAAGAAGAACTACCCTAGCAGCTGAGACTGTTCCACGTCACCTTATCGCTATGACCCTTGTGGACATATATAAACGGGGAATCTTAACATCATTGTAGATAAGGAAGTCAGACAATTCTTTAGAAAAGTGCTAAATATCGCCCACCTTCAAAAAAATAGTGGCAAGCATGCTTTGATATAATTAAAGACGCTGTAACCAATTATTGTAAACAATGGTGCAAATGAGAAAATGCAGACAAGCATGGTCTAAATTTGCTTAAAGATAAAATTATTCCCAAGGTCACCAACAGAATAAATTTTTATAAAGATAGTGGCAGCATGGCCTAAGCTGTCTGTAAATAAAATTAAGTCAAAACTGAAGGATCTTGGTAAAAAATATGCTTTTGTACCTGTTGACAAGGCTTCTAACAACGTTGCTATTGTCTGAAAGAAATACTATATCGATGTCCAACAACACGAACTGGACAAGTCAGACACTTTCAAGCGTACAAGTTGGGACGAAAAAAACGTTAACCAAAGAACATTATAAGGATACAGAAATGCTAAAAGTTCCACCTTAAGATAACATCTTACCTACCATGTACTGAGTTCTTAAGCCTCACAAAAATCCCACTCAAACATCGTTTTTATTCAGCATCTTGTAAGTGTTCTACTGCCAATTTATCCATCCATTTAACTAGTTCACTTACTTGTATAAAGGAGTTGGTTATGAAATACTGTGAAAAAACTTATCAAAACTCTGGTGTAAATTACTTTAGGAGTGTAAAAAAAATCTATTGAAGTTTTAGATAAACTACAATCTATTCAAAGACCAGTCTTATATATCGACAGTTATGATTTTTCTACACTTTATACTTCCCTTCCATATCATTTGATTAAATCCAAGTTGGGACAACTTATTAAATGGTCTTTTAAATTTTCTGGTCAGCAGTTCATTTGCTCTTACAAAAAGCAAGGATTCTTCTCTAATATAACCTATAATAATCATTGTTCCCGGACATGTGATGATATGATTAATGCACTCAATCTTTTGTTGGACAATATTTTTGTTCGTTTTGGCAACACTATTTATCAACAAGTCATAGGTATTCCCATGGGTACAAATTGTGCACCTCTCATTGCAGATCTTTTTCTTATCTGTTACGAACGAGATTTCATGAACAAACTTTAAAACGGAACCATACCTAACAGTGATAAACTTATTTTATTTTCAATGATAACAAGATATATTGACGACATCCTTACTATTGATAATCAACAGGTTTTAGATTATGTAGACATTATTTATCCACTACAACTGAAATTAAATAAAGCTAACAATGATTCCAAATGTTGCCCTTTTCTGGATCTGACTATCATTGTTGACTCTGGTAAAATCAAAACCAAAATATATGATAAAAGGGATGATTTTGATTTCACTATTACTAATTTCCCTTTTATTGACGGCGATATTCCCCTTGCTCCATCCTACGGGGTTTACATTTCTCAACTGGTACGATTCACATGAGTTTGTTCTACTCTTGATGATGTCAATGAATGTAACCGAACTATCACAGCCAAACGTTTACAACAGGGTTACAGATTTCATACGTTGTTGAATACATTTAAGAAGTTTTGTAATAGATAAGAACATGTTATATCTAAATATGGCGTTACTCGTGAACAACTTGTTGCTATGGGCATTTTTAGTCCTCAATTTTACGGAAATGTTGTTAAGAAATGCCAGAAAATGATTAAAAATCCGGAAAAGCTGGGACGTAACTTACATTCTTTACGTAATAGGGGATATCGGCAAGATATTCTGCTTGCATTCGTTAAATTAGCTTTGAGACCTAATGACCTGAATATTGTGCACACATACTGGCCTTTCACTGATACTGCCGATGTCTACTGATATTTATGATAATTCTTGACCAAACCCTTCGGGAAGTTTTATGTTTGATTTTCTTCTGTAGTGCGACAGTGTTCTATCAGTAGATCAGACTCCTTGAGCTAGCCAGTAGTTTAGCGGCGAGCACCCCTTGACCGATCTTTCAAAATTACGTATTGTTTGTTTTCTCTCCTTTCAAGATTGTTGTCATGGAGTTAGTAGTCTACATGTATTGGGTTTTATTCGTGTGTTTTTATACTATAGGGAAACGGGACAGATAAAGGGGAGATTTTGTGTACCCATAAACCGGTTTAACCCTACCGCTGGCTTTTGCTAGTGCCGGTACCAAGTCCGGCTGTCCCGAGTTCCTATCGTTGTCTACGTTTGTCTTTTGTCTTATACGTGTTTTTCTTGTGTAGTTCCCTTGCAAATCGTTGCATGTAATTATAATTTTCAGCCATTGTAGGTATTTCCTGTTATCCATTTGTTAACATTATTACGATTATTCAACTCGTGATGACGACCATAAAACTTTTTAGGTGACAATAGTTGGTGTTATTGAACATAACCCAAGACACTAAGTAGCTTTTGAGATAGTAATTTTGCTCTGTTGACAAAATCGACGTACACTTTATATGCACGACAGTAGCGAATGACAATTTTAGAAATTTTGATACAAATAAAACGATAGACTACGGTGAAAATGTAGTACACAGTATATGAACGAAAGCTCGTTGGAAATATGAAATCAGAAATAGGGATCACCGCTTATATTTTTGATAAAATCATGAAAATGTTACTTTCCCTTGTTATTTCGTTAAAATTATCTTCCCTTTCAAAAAAAAAAAAAAAAAAAAAATCACATAGGGTATATTTTTAAGCTAACTGCTACAATGTTGCTTATTTCATTTTATCTATTATCAATACATATTCGAATCATTTTAACAACAATTTGTTGGTAATTCAAATTTCCATCAGATTTGCGAGATGGTTTACGGAGATGGTTTGCACAGTTTAACACACCCTAACAACCTTAATTTCTTTGAATTGTAGTATTCCAAATGTTTAACTATTATCTAAGGTGAAGAGACATAAATTGTATAATAACTAAATACCTAAGTTACTGTGAATTTTGATTCTGCATATGCGCATTTCGACAACTTATGTCTCTTCAGTGCAGATACAATCTAATCGTTTTGAAGACCATAAAGTCAAAGATGTTTAAAAACTGATAGAGAACAAATTACCTATATGATCTAAATAGAAAGCCAAAAATAGCTAAGGACAGACCTTTGCATGAGGGAGATACTCCTTAGTTTCAACAAAATTTACAAAAAATTAGATATTGTAAGATTTCAAATAGAATCGGCTTTCGGGTCAGCACCGAAGTACTGACTATTGGGCTGGTGAATACTCTCGGGGACTAACAGTCCACCAGTATTGGCATCGACCCAGTGGTAACAAATGACTAAATACCGAAGTTACTGTGAATTTTGATTCTGCATAAGCGCATTTCGACAACTTATGTCTCTGCAGTGCAGATACAATCTAAACGTTTGGAAGACCATAAAGTCAAAGATGTTTAAAAACTGATAGAGAACAAACTACCAAATATGATCTAAATAGAAAGCCAAAATGGACATTTGCAGAAAATAGATTTAAAGCAAGTTCGGTATCTTTTCACACAGACTATTTAGATATTATTAACTTACTAATATTATAAATCTTTCTGTTTACTGTTTTTTTTCCAGAGTTTTGATTTGATTTGCACTGAAGAGACATAAGTTGCCTAAATGACTATCTGCAAAAACTAATTTTGGAGTAATTAAAATATTTAGTTTATTTATGTATAATACGATACAAAACCTTTATTATGAAACCTGCAAACTGCAAGCAAGAGGAAAAAACATGTCTCTTTCAATAACTCCCCATGTGAATCTATGACCCTTAGTAGAGTGTCCAAGTGACGTTTTTTTTTCGAATTTGGGTTAACGGAATTACACACACCTGCATTATACATTTTCGGAAAGAGGAGATTATGGCGCGTCGAAATCACAATTTCGTAGAGGTGTAATTTGGTCACATTTTATAAAAAATTGGGTTCAAGGTAATTTCCTAAAATTAAGAAAAATCTTACACAACTAAATGTTGGCTTCATTTTACCAGTAAACAACTCACAAAATAAAAAAAAAAATGTTAATTTTATACAGGCAGTTCATTGTTTTATTTTTTGTTATGATATGTTATTTATCTTTATTAAACAAATTACCAGTAGCATTTGTTTTTTGAGATGTTAAATTTTAATAATTGCACCTGAAATATGTAAAGGACGCTTTCAATTATTCTGAATAGAAATTAATAAGTTTGGTTAAACCCTTGTTTAAAGTAAACCTTCAATTAAAATTTAAGGCTTTAAATCTTCAAAATTGAATAAAACCTTGACAATATAAATCACTTTTTTTTTATTTTTGTTATGATTTCAGTAAATGTCCATAAAAATGCTATACCATAAAACTCAATAAAACTAATTGGACCAAAACCCTATTATATTATCAACATAAATAGTGAAATTTCAACTTAAATGTGAAACCATTAACATAATTTGACAAATATAAAATCTTCAACTTTGATTAGACTTGGTCTCCCATGTAATTTTACCTTCATAAGGATTGGAGTTGTCGCGCACTCTACAGTTTCCAGACTTATCAAACGATGCAAAATGTCAGATAATAAGTGCCTTTATTTGGTGATATATCTGTAATTGGTTATATGACCCGCATAATTTTCGGCACATATGCACAGCTAATAATTGTGTTAAAGTGTCCTAAATTTGTGACCCTCTACATTCCTAACTTAAAACCGACAAATGATAAAAATCAATTGATAATTAGTGACATTCTAGCTAGCAAACAATGTTTTAGGTTTTGACTTACACAAAAATAGCCTCTTAGCAGGATATCAGAGACTCCTACTAATTTCCATAAATTTAAAGAGAACATATCTCAAGCTCTGCTAGAGGTTACCCCTTAGCAATTACAGATATCGTGACCACGGCAAACTTTTTACGACAATGAAAATATATAATTAGATAAATATTCTAGCCGATAAAATAAAACATTAGTCGTGTGTTATTCTGTTGAACCAAACTCGCAAATTAAGCATATTTTTGGACATTTGGCACTTTTTTACTTTTCCGTAAATCAAAGTGGATGTTAAACAGGAGGACAATAGCTTCAAACAGCCATACAATACAAAACACGAGTCTAACCATCATGTCAGGACATTGAACCTAATATTTGCGAGTGGTTGATACTTACAACAACCACAATTGTACTAATTCAATTTAAATTTACTGTAATATTTCAACAAAAGATAGTGTGCCAACATTTTTTGATCGACTGGACTTTCAGTTATGTAGGTTCGTGGACATGCATGACGTATGATTTATATGCCTTGATCTTCCGATATTTATTTGCCAACATTAAAATGTCATATAAGCAATCATAATATTCCTTTAGACCTATATAAATGACGAGGATCGTGTATATGCAACCACACCACCAGGGTTTTCTATCAGACAGTCTGGAATGCCAAACGCTGGGCTAGGAGTGTTTGCAGAAACGACTATTCCTAAAAGGACCCGTATTGGCCCATACGATGGTGTTATTTATCATAAATGTCCAATTGATAATGCTGCTTATACTTTTATGGTAAGTAAATTAATTTTTTGTCCCCCACTGCAACCCAGAGTGGGGACAGAAATCCCGTGGATTTGTGTCCTTGCGTCCGTTCGTTACACTTTTAGCTCAGCTGACCCAAAGAGTCAGTGTGAGCTATTGCCATCACTTGGCATCCGTCGTCCGGCGTCCGTCGTCTATCTGTCTGTTAACTTTTCACATTTTCTTCAACTCCTCTGTAACCACTGGAACAAATTAAACCAAACTTTACAGGAATGATGTATGGAATGTCCTTTACAAAGATTGCTCATTATCAGGATGGCTACCAGCGCAGCGCTTAGGTTTAACGTAGGACCCTATGGGAAAAATCGCAATTTCGAATTCTCCTCTGAAACTGCTGGAGCAAATTCAACCAAACTTTACAGAATGATGTATTAAAGGTCATTTACAAAGATTGCACAATTCCTTCCAATCCAATGAAAAAAAATGGCCGCCAGCACAGAACATAGTTAACCATCGGACCCTATCATATCTTCTGAAACCACTGAAGCAAATTCAACCAAACTATACAGGAATGATGTACTAAAGGTTCTTTACAAAGATTGCTCATTTAGTTCCGATCCTATAATTAACATGGCCGTCAGCACGGAACTTAGTTTTAACTTAGTTTTAACATTAGACCCTACGGGAAAAATCACATTTCTCCTCTGAAACAACTAAAGCAAATTTAACCAAACTTTACAGGAATGATCCCTTATAACGATTGCTAATTTCATTCCTATGTGACTAAAAACATGACCGCCAGCACATAACTTAGGTTTAACATAGGACCCCATGGGAAGAATCATATTGTCATCTTCTCCTCTGAAAGCATTGAAGCAAATTCAACCAAACTTTACAGGAATGATGTTTGGAAGATCCTTTACAAAGATTGCTCATTGAGTATCAGTTCGAAAAAAAAACATGGCCGCCAGCGCAGAATGTTGTTTTCACACTGGATCCTAAAGTAAAAATTACATTTTTCATTTTCTTCTCTGAAATCACTTATTAAGTAAATTAAACCAAACTTTACAGATATGATGCATGGGAGGTCTTTTGCAAAGATTGTTTATTTTGGTTCAATTTGATTGAAAGCCTGGCGTCAAAAACATGGCCGACAGCTCTGAGCATAGTTTACCATTGGCCCTATTGGAAAGTTATATTTTGATCATCATCTCTGAAACCCCTACAGTCATGACAATAATTTCAACTGTCCTTTTTTAAGATTGCTTGTTTTATTTTGATCTAATAAAAACAAGACCGTTAGTAAAAAGCATATTTAAACATAATACCCTATGGAATAAACGTCAAGTTCATCTCCTGGCCTGCTGTAAGCATTTTGTCAGGTGAGCGATTCAGGCTCAGTGTCAGAGCCTTTAGTTTGTAAGCGCTCTCATGCCTACAATTTTTGACGGGCTTTCATTAATTTTATACGAAATGTTTATAGGACTAATACGTTGATCAGGTTCGAAAATCAGCCTCAGTAGAAATTTTTAGTTGGAATAATGTTTTTTTCCACAATAAAGACTACATTTTTTCCCCAAAATTGACCTTGTAAGCGCTCCCATGGCTACAGATTTGGACGGATTTTCATGAAAGTAAGTGAGAACCTAA
>MJUU01027052.1:6157-39320 GCA_002080025.1 Modiolus philippinarum | reverse complement strand
ATATAATGTTCAAAATTTTATCAACTTCCAATCATATTTCATATACTTTAAGGCATATAACCAGCTAAAAGAAAATCATGGAAACTCAAGAGAGACACATTTCCCGCCGAAATTTTGACGTCTACCATGTCAAATATTTTAACTTGGATTTTTCTAATGTAGTTCTATTAGAAAAGCTTTTCAAAACAAAAGGCAAGAGTTTTCATTCTAATTTCAAATTTTCTGACACTTCTTTTAATATAATTTGCATTCTTTTTGTCCATGTATATTGTTGAAATTCAAAAACATTTGTAACATATATATGTTTGTTATTCATATTTGAATTGCGTAAATATTATGTTAATTTTAGAATGTAAATGGGAAAATGGTGCCATATGGTGGTTATACAATGGCAGATGCAGTTTTTAAGAACTTTCTCGAAGTAAATTGCTTACTTCCTCAATCGCAGGTCGGACAAGGTAACAACATTACTTAAAGACAAATATATGTCAGAATATTTTCCATGAAATTAAGAAATTCCATCTTTTCTAGATTTAGACGCCAAAAATTTTTAGACCGAAGATTTCAGTAATGAATAAAATCTTATTCTCTGTTATGACCGAATATGAGGACACATTTTTTGTCATATTTTATTATAAACGTCCAGTGTTTCCCTTGTATATTTGCTATTAGGCAGTAACTTGTCCACATCACTAATAGAAGTGTGAAGTTGCAGAACACACTTAAACTATTGTTTGTCGTTAGATCATTAGCAACATTCCGAAAAACACAATTAATGTTAGTGAAGTAAACAGTATACCGTACTTACAGTTGCATTATAAGTTGTATTGTGTCTTACAGTTGTATTGTGAGTTGGAAATTGTCTCATTTTGGGAATATTACTCACGTTTTCTTGTTTGGTGATATCGTAGATCAAATTATAATCAAACCATGGTTAACAATTCCTCCATTGTTGTATGTAGTAAAGTCAACATATTTCGCACGTAGCTCCGACTTTTCTCTGTCCAATTCTCAACATTTGAACATATCTTTTAATCACCTCTGTAAATAGAGCACACCAGTAATTGTTAATGGTTTTGTAAATAATTGGAAATTCAGTAAACTTATGACTTATTCGCAAAAATCGTTACGTGAAAGTAATCTTCGGCAACCTCAAGTTTTGGCTATTTTCCAAAGAAGGAGAAGAAGCTTAAGTCTGATAATTTGTATCAAGACCTCTAATTTTAGCTCATCTGGCCTTAAAGTCCATGTGAGCTTTTGCCATCACTTTGCGTCCGTCGCCCGTCGTCTATCTTCCGTCGTCCATTGTTCGTCCGTCCGTCAACAATTATAAAAAATCTTCTCCTCTGAAACTGCTGGATCAAATGTAACCAAACTGGCCTGAATCATCACCGGCGTATGCAGTTTCAAAATTTTGTTCGATTAGTCCGTATATCAAACAAAATTGTCGCTGTTACAGTGGTAAATTCCTGTTTTTGAACATTACTCAAAAACTGTGACATATATCAAAAATCTGACAGGGTAAAAATGATCAACATGGCAAGATGTATCTGCCCTGCAATTTTGAAGAAAATCCGAAAACCAGTCTTGGAGTAAGTGCCCTTTTCTGTAAAATTTTCAAAATTTTAACATTTCTTATTTTCTTATTTATCTTTATAAGAAAAACTATAAGAGATAGAGGTCAACTTTAAATTGCAAAACTGTTCAACATGTCAAGATTAACATTCCTGAAAATTTTGATGAAAATCTGAAGACCCATATAAGAGCATCTTCGCTGGCCAAGGGTTACGATCCGCTCCTCTCCTCTTCACCCTTCGCAGATCAAGCCAGGTTAAAAATTATCGCTCTTTGAGGTGAGATTTTTAGTATGATTTATTGTAAAAATGAAAGATCATTTGTGATATCTAATAATGTCAAAACTCAGAAAAATATTTAATTCAAGGAAAATGAACCCTCAAAAGTAAAGGAACATTATAAATCCTTGAAATTTTGCAAAATTGAAAAATTGCTACACACTTTATTTTAATTTATTTTTGTTTTATATATTAAAAATATGATTTTCAGTTTTTTGATTGGATGCAGCTAAGTCCAACTGCAACCAATCAAATCCGTGGAATTGATGCTTCAGAAATCCAGCTTGATCTGCCAAGGGTGAAGAGGAGAGGTGTGGATCGTAACCTTTCTAGCGAAGATGATATAGGAGTTATTGCCCTTTATTGCTCATTTAAAAAAAAAATCTTTCATTTTGTCTTATTTTTCAAAAACGCTTTGAGATAGAGGTCAAGTTTGAATAGCAAAAGTATTTATCTTGAAAAGAAGTTCAATTTCTATATCTGTCTGACAGGTTCACATCTCTTCCAAGATGACTGCAGCCTGGGAACATATGGTTCTGTGTTAAACCTGGGACTAATATATTAGTCCCAGGTTTAACACAGGACCCTATGGGAATGTTGTAAATTGTTAATTCCTGAAAACCGTTTTGCACATTAAGTTGATATTAACTAAGCATGGTGACATGATGGTCATCAAACAAATGTATGATTTTAGTGCCGATCATAAATCCGAGATGGCGGCCCTTGCAGATATTAGTTTATCATTGGACCCTATGGGAAAATGATTTAAAAAATCGAAAACCGTTTCATAAGTTGATACATGTATTAACAAGGCTTGGTAACATGATAGTCATCTACCAAATTTTATATATTTGTACAGTCCGCAAATCCAAATGGCGGCCACTGGGGACCAGTTTACCGTAGGACCCCGTGGGAAAATGCTGTAAATTGTTAATTCTTGAAAACTGTATCATACATCAAGTTGATATTAATTGGGCATAGTCACATGATGGTCTTTTAACAGATTTATGATTTTAGTGCTGATCATAAGTTTAAGATGGCCGCCAATGCAGATCTTAGTTTAACATTGTCACTATGGGAAAATGCTGTAAATTGCTAATTTTTTGAAAACCATTTCATATATATTTTGATATTAACTAGGCATGGTAAATTGATGGTCATCTAATAATTTTATATATTTGAACGATCAAAAATAAAAGATGGCCGCCACTGTGGAAAACAATTTAGCATAAAATTCTGTGGGAAAATATTGTAAATTGTTTATTCTTGAAAAGCGTATCATAATTGATATTATTTAGGCATTTTGATATGACAGTAATCTACCACTACCATTTGGCTGTCACCACAGATCAATCATTTCATCTATGGGAAAATCTTATTTGATCGATAGCCACCAGGTGAGCGATGCAGGCTCACATGTGGGTCTCTGGTTTTCAGGTGCATCTCTCATCTTTTTCCTATTTTGTCGATACCTTGAAAATTTGGTGGTTGCATTTGTGTTTCATTTTCTCAGTTATAAATCTTGATGGGTTTCAACACATGGGGTAGAATTAACAAAGTGCGTAACGAGAGGAAAATATTTTTAACACATATCGGTATACACATATTTAATGCCTTTAAAGGATTGATGTAGGAAAGATAACAGGAAACACTCACAATGGAAGAAAATTACAATCACATGCCACAATCTTCCAGATTTCTGCACAAGGAAATTAATAAAATGACAAAAGACAAACATACACAACGATAGGAACTCGGGGTAGCCGGACTTGGTATCGGCACTAGCAAGAGCTAGCCTTAGGGTTAAACCGGTTTATTGATACCCAAACCTCCCTTTTCTCTATCCAATTGTATAATAAACATACAAATAAAACCCGATACAGGTAGACTACTAACTCCAAGACCACAATCTTGAGAAGGAAAGAATAAGACAAAACGTAATTTAGAAAGATGGGTTCATGAGTGTTCGCCGCTATACTGCCGGCTAGCTCAAGTAGCCTAATCTGCTGGTAAAACACTGTCGCATTGTGGAATAAAAATCAAATTCAAAACTTTCCGAAAGGTTTGGTAAAGAATCATCATGAATGTCAGTACACATCGGCAGTATCAGTAAGGGGCTGTAAAATCTTCAGGTTAATGGATCCCAAAGCGAATTTAACGGAATTATGAAGAATATCCTTTCAATATCCCTCATTACGTAAAGAATGTAAGTTGCGTCCCCGTTTTTCTGGATTTTGTAATCAGTTTTGACATTTTTAACAACATTGCCGTGAAAACGAGGGTATTAGCTGTCGGAAAGGTGAATGAAATGAATTGAGAAATGTTGTGTGAAATCAGAGGTCAACAGCTCCTAACAAGAGCTGTCGCTGAATGGCGTCTAATTATACCCCCGCTCATTGCTCATTACTACATACACAAGCTGAGAAATCCTTGACGGACAATTTCAATATATGGCTATAATGGTAAAAATCATAGATATAGGCAAACAAGATGTAGATGAGTGACGGACTTGAAAAGGGGAGACACAGTACAACTCATCATACCAAAGCTTCAGACCAAAATATCAAATCATTATTACATACACAAGCTGAGAAAACCTTGACAAAAAAATTACTCTATAATGCTACCAGTGTCAAAATTGACTAAGTCAGTAAACAGGAAGTAGTATCCCGATTTGTCTGAAAGCGCATCCCACAATATGGCATGACTATACAAAGCTTTTGACAAAATTTCAGATCTGTACCTATTAACATATTGGAGATAAATGCAACAAAAAAGTGTTAAGGACGGACCCTCACACACACACACACGCACGTCGGTAAACAGAAAGTGGTATTTTGATTGGTCTGAAAACCTAACCAACAATATGGCATGACTATACAAAGCTTCTGACAAAATTTCACATCTGTGCTTTATACCTTTGCTGAGATAAATGCGAAGAAAAATAATTCTATAATGCTATAAGTGTCAAAATTGACTAAGTCGGTAAACAGGAAGTAGTATCCCGATTGGTCTGAAAACGCATCCCACAATATGGCATGACTATACAAAGCTTGTGACAAAAGTTCAGATCTGTATCATATAACACTGCAGAGAAAACTTTGACGAAAAATTACTCTATAATGCTACAAGTGTCAAAATTGACTAAGTCGGTAAACAGGAAGCAGTACCCCGATTGGTCTGAAAACGCATCCCACAATATGGCATGACTTTATAAAGCTTATGACAAAATTTCAGATCTGTATCATATAACACTGCAGAGAAAACTTTGACGAAAAATTACTCTATAATACTATAAGTGTCAAAATTGACTAAGTCGGTAAACAGGAAGTAGTATCCCGATTGGTCTGAAAACGCATCCAATAATATGGCATGACTATACAAAGCTTGTGACAAAAGCTCAGATCTGTACCTTTTACCATATCAGAGATAAATGCGACAAAAAAGTGTTACGGACGGACCCACACACACACGCACTCACACACGCATGACACTCAGACTGAAAACAGTATACCCTCTATCCCCGTTGGGGAGCGGGGGTATAATTATTTCCACCCGAACAAAGTTGAAGTGGGCAGATCGATTTGATATATATAGTCTCTAACATTGTTTCCAGTTTATTACGTATATTTCTCACATCGAGATAGTTAAATTTTCACATTTTAAAGTTCGAGGTTTATCCGAGAACTTTAAAATGTGAAAATTTAACTATCGAGATGTGAGAAATTATCGTAATAAACCGGAAAACAATGTTAGAGATTTTTTCTCTAATTCCTACTCAATTTATTTGACGTAAAGCGATCTCCATAGTCTCCAGTCGCCAGTATGCCGCCATTTTGTTGCTATCATCGTTGCTATGTGTATCATTGCGCCGTTCATTGAAAGGGGTGTTAAATGTAATATTTTTGATAAAAAATGTCATATTATCAATTAATTTAGTTATTTTAGTCATAAAAATGTAAAAATCAATTCGCTAGACAATGATGCAGGTGTTAATTTCATCAACATCCGGTTGCACTATTTCTAGAAACTGACACGAGACAACCAATCAGCAAGTGAGATCAATGTCTAAACATGTTGATTATTAAGTTCATCTAACATCATTTGGGAAGTATTTATTTTGAATAAGAATTAGAGAAAGCTTAGTTTTGCATGCCTCAGTTCACCAGAAAACGGATAATTCTTTTCAATATGTGTAAATAATCATGATCATCAGTGTTTTGTTAGCTTGTTTGTGTCAGTAGTTCTTTAATTTTATTGTCAAGGAAGAACGATTGGATTAGATACACGTAATCCCAACATAGATAATCCTGCTTCAGTAGTGATAAGGTTTATCTTGCTCAAAACCTCTTAATTTCAGAAGTTCATATAAAGTGGAAAGTACAAATAATTGCTACTATAGAATAATTCAGTTATTTTGAATTGTAATAGGTAAACCTTTTGAAGGATTTAGTATATCTGTAACAACTGACGGACACCATTGGAGTGGAGAACACATGTTTGTTATCTACGATTCAAGATGTCAGCAATGTGATGCACATGGATCATGTAATATAAAGGTAAATATTGAACAAAACAAATTTCAGTGAAGATGTTATTATTCAACATGTACAAGACAATATTGAAACGCTTTCTGGGTTACCGATGAATAAACGGATTTTGACGATTATAGAAATAACTTTTCGTCCTGTTCTTATGGCCTCTTCTTTACTTTATTTTGCTGTCAATACACAAAAAAGCAAACAATACACAATTAAAGTAACCCCAGGAGATGGACTACTCTTACTTCTAAGTTGTAGCCGTTATATGTAGTTATGACACTGATTTTAAATGTATCTTAAATTTCTTCTAAGCTCCGTTGTAATTTTCATTCTAGAGTGGTAGCTGTTTGATAGATGGAACCTGTCACCGTGATGGGGAGCAAAATAAAGCTAATTTAGTGTGCAAATCATCTATAAGTCAAACTAAATGGTCAAATGTTGCAGGTGTAAAAGGTAATAACTTTATTCATACAAATCTGTGCAGTAGTAGTAGGATGTGTATTGCTGCACATATTGCCGCAGAGGATTAAACAAATTGATTCAGTATGTGAGCAAATCCTAAATCCCAGTGTTACGACCTTTGCTTTTAAAAAATGCTTTTAAACAAAATGGAACATTCCACTCAAAAATTGTCCAAATTATATTAAAAATTTAAATCCTAATGTTACGTCCTTTGCTGATAAAAATGCTCAAAATAAAATGGAAAATCCATTGAAGCATTGTCCTAATTATATTAATTATTTCAAGTTTGATTCAAGAACAGATAATCAAGAAGGAAATGAGTCACCCATTTGACCTCCTACAAATCAAGATTTAGAAGCTATATACAACCAACTATAATCGTTCTTATCGCTAATTTGCTTATTTTTCGATTGTTCCCGATCGACGATAATTCTATTATCACTGAACCGCGCTGATACGAACATGTTATCGTCAATCTCTATGGAACGTTAACAACAACGTATTAATATCACGTCGCATGACGTTTCGTGACAAAAAATAATCCCAAGAAAGAAAGCGCTAAATGTAAGCAAAAATAATATTTTTAACCAAAAAAATATTTCAGTGAAAGGGAATCATATCTGGTAATTATCAATAAAACATTTAGCGATAAAAACACTAATAGTAATTTGTTTTGCTCGGATGGAATTTTCTCAGCTCGTATTTCATCTCGTGCAATACAAGCAGAGAATTCCACACTCGCAAAACAAATTACTAATAGTGAATATTTATACAAACAACTTGAACCAACATAATAAGAAAATATCGAAGTTCCTGTAAATTACTCTGTGCATATGGCCATTTCGACACGTATGTCTTTTCAATGCATATACAATCAAAACATTCAAAATCAAGAAATCGAACGAGGTATAAAAACTGTTCAAGAGCACACCACCAAAGCATAAAAATTTGGAAAATTAATAGATAGATTTCATGTCTTTTTGTTTTTAAAATTGCAATAACATTTGATAGATTATTTTTTAAACTAGATTTTTGTTTCATTAATAAGTTTAACACACCAACAAACTGATGTCTTTAAACTACATAAGATGATAGTGCTCATATTTAGCTATGTTTTACTATCTTACGGAAGCCATGATGCACTTTGGCTATCGCTCAGTTTTATTGTATTTATGTTGTTAGAATGACATAAATTCTAGAATTACTCGTGTTAGTTTCAACCACTTATCTCCTTTCAGTACTGATTAATATCAAAGCATGAAAGAGGAAAACATCTTTAAGTAGACTTTATTCTTCGAACTGATAGGGATGTATCAAATTTTGTCACAATAAGTTTTCAGAAGAACCTTGTACAATAACTAATCAATAATATCTGTTAACTCTGCGCTCTCTGAAAAGACAAACATTGGAGAATATTTGTTTATGTAAAAGCAATTGCTTAAGTAAGAGCCTACTATTTTTGAGGTGTTTTCCTGGTTTAATATATTTATTTTCTTTGCAGCAATTGACCACTATACAGCGTCTTTTACCGGATGTAAATGTCCACACAAACCTACACAATATAATTGTGCGTGCTGTCAAAATGGTGGATGTCCATGTGGGGAAAAACAACCAAACCAGTGTACAACATGTAAAGATT
The DNA here is from genome assembly GCA_002080025.1 of Modiolus philippinarum. Classification (NCBI taxonomy): domain Eukaryota; kingdom Metazoa; phylum Mollusca; class Bivalvia; order Mytilida; family Modiolidae; genus Modiolus; species Modiolus philippinarum. Next base: position 30,825 of record MJUU01027052.1, on the reverse strand, counting down.
TGGGTTTTTGTGGAGAATATCCAGATTTATTCCCACCAACATCCTAAAATGTGGAGAAATATATTAAATATATATAATTTTACTTCTTCTTAAATATTTAAATAAAAGTTTGACTTAAATTATCTAAATAGTTATAGTTAATATGATGTGCACGCAGCATGGTATATTATACAAAGAAATACCATGTCGCTATTTTATTCGTAGTTCCTCAATTCTGGTAAAATATTTCCAAAAATCGGACGGAATCTGATATGATATTAGTTAGACTGCTATTAAACAATGATTATATTGTTAATACTACAAAACCAAGAAACATGCACTGCAAACAAGTAACATTAACAAACTAATTGGATTTGGGATTCCCCTTTTTATTGATAGATTTAAACCTAGTCCTTGTTAGATGAAAATGACAAATAATTGTTTAAAGATCATTAGGAATACAAACACATGTCTTAAGTTTACGGAAACTGATCTATAAGTTATCATTTACTATAAAAGTCTTAAAACGAACAATCCAAGGAAAACGGCAACATCGATAACACCAAGAAACAAGGACACCACATGAGTATGGGACATCCAAGAAAAAGGAAGACAATACAAAACATACAGTGTACAATACGAACCCAATAACAACCTTTAGTGAAATCAGGTTCATCGGTAGAGTAAGCATCTCATGCTTCTTATAAACACCCGCCGTGATGAACATGTCAACACCGGTAGTCAAGTCAAATTCGGTAGATGAAAAACAAACTCTAACTTTTAAGGAAAAGATCTGTTGTCATCTGTGAAACACATATCCCATAGCTGTTGTCGAGATCGTGATGTCGACGTAAAACTTCTTTAGTGATGACTTCAAGTTGTGGGCAACATACCCTTGCTTAAGTAAGCTATTTGTAAGCAACTGATCTCTATCAAGGTAGTCACTGTATCGGCCTTGAATAGAGAATGGGTAGGGGAATGTAAATTCCATATGCTTTTGGAGTGTTGCAACAAAGGAAAAGGATGTTGACTATTGGAAATGTAAAGTCATTGGGTTTGTCATACAGCCTAGTTTGTAGTGTACCTCTGTTGTCAATTTTAATATGAAGGTCAAGGAACGAGGCCGATGTGGAAGTATCTGTAGTAACCATAATTACGAGTTCTTTTGGATAGATAAGATGAAAATAATAACCCAAGCGATGGTTGTTTAGTGATCAAATATCGTCTATATAACGGAAACTGAAATTAAAGGAGTAAAACTGATTGGGCCAGTTTATCTTTATATTGAAGAAGCTCTTCCATGAATTAAGTTTCATATGAGTGGAGAAACTGATCTTTTGTACCCATTGGAATTCCAATAGATTGTTGAAAAACAAGTCCTTCGAACTGGAAGAATATATTGTAGACCAGAAACTCTTAACATTTTAATCACTTTGTCCTCTGTATACTTTTTCTGTTATTAAGAGTCGTATTTTACAAAATGTGCTTGTTCTCTGTCTGTAATAAATACTTTTATCATCATTACCGTTCTAACGTGAGAAACATCTATGAATTAAATCTTTCAGTTGAGATTTCGGTTATTCATGAGCAATGGTAGTATAAAGTGTGGGGAAGTCAAAAGTTTTAATGCTGTAATAAAAGATCCTCAAAACATATTTGTATCCGGTAGTAGATAAACAAACAAGTATAACTGATAAGAACATGTCGATTTCCGCGAAAAAAGGATGCTGTTGCCATTATTGTATTTTAAATTAACAGTTTTTTTTGTGAAATAGTTACGAAACTGTTGAGTAAAAATTCCGTATATACTTCCAAAGCAAGGTTTAAAGAAGAGATGATTGTCCAGATTAAGGGATGGTGCACATTGCTTCTCTAGTTACCCTCCCATTTTCTGTTATATCTGTATTTAATTTTAGCCTGAATTTTAGAATTGCTGAAGTATATATTATCTACCAAAGTGACTTCCGAACTAGACCTTTATTGAACGGAACATGACAATCTCAACGTTATGACAGATGTGGTGCTTCCAAATTGTTATTTTCTATTTTGCTTGTAAACAAACTTCGTCTCTTTTTTACAACTGATTTTCAACTATTATGACTGTACTGTATACAATAGCTTTATTTGCCGAAATTATGTTTAAAATCTTTAAAGGAGATATTCAACCACTCGGATGTAGATTACGACCATGCGGTAAAAATAAATCGGTCTCACAAATAAAGTTATGTGTCTTTGCATATTACCGGACCAACACGGCCTTTTACATACCGGACTTTCAATATGCAGTGTGACGAGTACCACTGACGTAGCAAATCAAACTTGAAATTTATCACTGAGTTTCACGCTGCTAATTAAGGTCTTTCCCTTTCCGAAATCTATTTTTAGTAACAGAGTTATCTCCCCAACCACTGTTTTTGTTGTTAGTAGAAAGACTCCGAAACCGTAACCGATATCAAACATCTGAGGTGGAGAAAATGTTTCATCCATCCTGAGAATGATTTATCATGCAAAAAAAAAATTTTAGGTCGCGACCCCAGTTACGCGTTTTTGGCCCCTAAATTTGTCAATTTTTCAAAGTTGCCGGATTTTGATGAAATTTGGTATCCAGGTTGCTTTAATGACCCTGATTACAAATCTGGGNNNAAAAAAAAAAAAAAAAAAAAAAAATTTCCGCCATTTTCAGAATGGCCGCCATTTGAAATTTTGTTATCGCGATATCTCGGAACCGATAAAAAATTTATGAAAACATTATAATGCAAAAATGTTCCTCTCATTGAGATCTACATTTAATTCAATAGAAAGAAAACAGTGCGACGAACGGTTTTTGAGTTATAGCCCTTGACGCGTTTCGGTAAATCGGACTTTTGCGAATAACTTTTAAACGCTTACTGATAATATAGTAAACATATATATTTAAAGTGATCAGTATGAAAAGACCTTCAATTTGAGTACCAGGTTGAAGGTCATCGGAGGCCTTTGACCTTGTTAGCATATAAACTCAAAAACCGTAATAGATGGCTGAAAAATTATATCAGCAAAAATGTTCATCACGTCAAGGGCTACAATTGTTTCATAGGACCGAAGCTCTCCGATGACTGCCTGAAGAGTTATTGCCCTTGACACGTTTTGGAAATAGGTTTTTTGCGTATAACTTTTAAATCTTTACAGATAGTATTGTCATGTAACATATCAAATTAATCAGTAAGAAGAGACCTTCAAGTTGATCCCAAGGTCAAAGGTCATCAAGGTCATCGGTCAAGGTCATAGCCAAATTTTTTGCGTTTTTTATAGTAAAATCTTTAAAACGATTAGAAATGGCTACTCTAATATATTGGAGACAATGTGCGTCTCATCATGATGATTTTAAACATGTGACAAAACAAAACATAACATAGAACATAACATTGACTGGGAAAGACCTTGCAATTGTTCTCTGAACAATTGTCCTTTTGATTTTCTATGCGTTTCTTCCTTGTTCACTTCTTTTATCCTTTCTGGTGTTATCTGTGCTATTTCTTTATCGACCATTGTCCACAATATCCTTTCATCCTGCAATGGTGGCTTTATTATACAAATATAGCCCTACGTATGTTGTTGTGTTGTATCCTGCACAGCTGTATCTTGTATAGAATACAGGATATCGATTTAAGCCACACCCACCTCTTGTATTTATTGCCCGACAGAAATTCCTAAGTATTCATTCTATATTATATTTTCCATTAAATGCAGTGGTTCTATGTATTGCAGGAAACAAATATGTAATTAGTGTCTTTAGATATCAAAATGTATTTGTACTCGGCACGAAACAGACTGAAATGTTCGCCTAATGCTCGCAAAGCAATCTGTTTCTAAGCCTTGTACAAATACAGTTGATATTCGAAGACACTAACTATATATTGTCTATATCACGCCTTGGAAACTCGATGGTCCCAACTGAATTGTACTACCAGGAAGTTAACTAATACAAAGTGACACCCAGTTATTTTAAAAAAAAAACTGGGGAATGTCACTCCATGTAAAACAAGTCAAAGAACTAAAATATAACTAAAACCATATTTTCAAAAATGTGTGCTTTGAGACAGAAGTCATAATATACGGACATGAAGAAAAAAAATCTAATTTAACACTGTTATTCGAAAAAAAGAAAAGGTTTTTTGATTTATCAAAACCTGTTTTATAAATTTATATGGCTTGACATTCTTTGATTTCTCGAACTGCACTTATTAAGTGTAAATCACAAATTTCCAGATTTTTGGTCGAATACATCAAGTTTCCCAGTCGTGTATATGTCCTGTGAAGTTTGTACCATTGTATGAAAGATAGATTAAACGACGCTTGAACGAACTCTACAGACAGGAACACTTTAATATACTGCTGATTAGTCCTGGTGGTGGCTTGAGAATGACGAACAACAGTAAAAATTTATATATTTAAAATTTGACTAAATGCAAACACATATCTTTATTATTTCTTCTGAAACTGTTTGATCTTAAACCTATAATATATGATCAGTGTAGCACACTAATTATATATTGTAAAATAAATACACACGATTGTAGATTGCGATAAAGCGATAATAGGAATGGCAAAGATTTCAAAAACTTTCGATAAAATAAGTAAGTTATCTCAGACAAGGAAATGCAATTGACCAATTGATGTACTTGGCTTATCGGTAAAAGGTGAAGTGTTGCCTGTCTTAAATCTTTGTGGCATTCAAATAAAATGATAAAGGCAGAATGGTGCGGATACCTCCTATTCCTGATGATAGGACAAGGTAAATATGGTTCTTGAGAATATCCTGATTAAGTTAAAGACTAAAGAAACTCATTGACAAATGCGTTGGTCAATCAATTAATCAACAGCGAGTCAATTTTTTAAAGACTCGCATCAATTCGTCATTGGTGCTCTTGCGAAATAATGATGAGATAACGTATGCTTACTTTGCACAGGTCGTCTATATAATGACAAGAAACTCGTTTTTTATATCGAAATTTGTACTAATATGGTTTTTCAAAACTTCAGTCCGGCTGGGTTATTCGGTATATTGGAAATTTTCAAAATTTATCCTGGATCTCTGTACTTCATTAATCCTTTATCGACATACTCTAATTTGTTGCCAGTTCTTCCGCCGTACACTCCAGGCTTTTGATTGTATTATTATTTCTCACTTTTTAATTGATAATATTAATTTTAATATATTATTAAAAGTATTACAAATTTTTCAGAATTGAAGCAAAATAATCATGTTAAAAATGTATCTTTTCAGCTTTGTCAGAGGTGTTTCAACGAAACTTTGTCAAAATGATCAGTTGAAATTGAACAATAAACTAATATGTTTTTCGCATTTATGTGACATTCGCATGCCATTGATGTTAACGGCTTTTATGGCTAATAGCGAGATATCGACACGTATCTTGAATAAATTGAAAACACCTTTAATATTTCAAATAGGTACACTTATTTGATTGTATTGTGAAATAATTTTTATCGGTTATAGAACGCATTCTTTCTGCATTATTATGGTGTTTCATTTCTCTTGAAATGCCCGTACAAAGTCAGGTCTATTGCAGTCGACATTTTTTCCGGTGATTTCCACCTGATTTGGCCTTTTGTATAATGGACTTCGGCTCTTGATAACTCTGTTCGTTCATTTTGTCATTACCCCCATTTCCAATGATTACATAGAGTTTTTCTGTACCAGTGTATCTTCCAAAACATAACTTAAAATTAACAGTAGGGTGTTTTCCAAAGTATTGTTTAACTTTGAAAATATTTATTCGTTCTGATCCACAAAACACAGTTTTATAAAGTACATTTTAATACAAATACCTGTTTAAAAAACGAATATTGTGATTTATTATATAGATAGCGGAGAATGATCGAGTTTTCGCAGTTAAATAAATCTCATATTGTCACCGGTCAAAATAAAGGATTTCTAATCACCGGATGAAGTGACGTCATAATATCTCGTCATAATGTCGTCGTCAAGTAAACATCTGGCTCATTGAAATAAAGAAATAATCCGCATATAAAATCTCGGTTTTTGAGTAGAAAATCTATAAAATAAAAAGCATAACTAATCGACCGTCTTGAATAGCAATGAAAATATCACTCGTGTCGATTAACGCAGTGGATTAAACTCGTTGCGGAACAAGTTCCGCAACTCGTTTAATCTTTCTGCGTTGTTTGGCACTCGTGATATTTTTATTGATATTCACGACGATCAATTAGTTATAGTATAAATCATCATTGAAACTGATGAAGTAAGTGGGGTCAAACTGTACAGGGAATGATTTACTTATTTTGCTTCAATCTATTTAAATGTAGCAGTTTCATGTTTAACGGGCCAAAAAATAAAAATTGTCTAATCTTAATCAAGTGTACCTCTTTATTTGACGTTTATATTGCTCACTTAAATGTTACTAAATATTCTAGTAGAATCTATTGGGGACATGATATTTTAACACAAAGCCCATAGGGAATGCTTTATGAGCAAACTAATTATATATTACACAGTTTGTTGGTGAAATACTACGCTCATTGTATAAAACATGAGTAATAAAGTTATTTTTGGAGATTACGAATCAAATTGGTTCGATCAAGACTTTGGACTTAAGCAGGGGTGTGTTTTGTCCTCTACCTTATTTTCAATTCTTATGACGGACCTCGTCGAAATGTTGCGGTATTGAATTTGCTTCTGAAATTATAAATTGTCTTCTGTTTGCTGATGACATTGTTCTTATTGGGAAAACAGAAGACGAGCTTCAAAAATTATTAGATATCAATCATGAATTTGTGGAAAAATGGAACTTAAAGTAAACCCGAAAAAATGTAAAGTTTTAGTTGTAGGGAAGCGAATTGACAAGAATAAGCTTTGGGTTTCAGGTAATGATACTGTAGATGAAGCAAATGAATAAAAATATTTAGGGGTGTACTTCTCAAGATCGCTGAACTTTTCGTATCACATAAACAATTACCTAAAGGATCATTTTACCAAGAACACGAATTCTTGGCGAGCATGGCCACTTCAACAAAATAAATTTTGGAAGTACATTATGGACATCGGTCATAAGACCTACTATATCCTATGGTTGTTCAGTTTGGTTCCCAACTTCTAACGCTAGTAAACAGTCGCTAGAAAGTTGCCAATACCAATGTGGTAAAGTTATTATGAACACGAAAATGAATTTTCCGCGTTGCTCCTTGCTGTCAGAATTCGGATGGGAATCAATTAATAACTTTATGGATCGTCTTTGTGTGTCGTATTTTGCGCGATTTGACAATTTACCTAACAACCTGATTTGTAAAATTGTGTTTAACGAAATGATGTCAAGTAAATGCATTGATTGGAAATATTTTGATTATATGAACAATATCTTCCAATGTGCTGGACTTAACCATTACATTAACGGAAACGTTCATGTAAGAACATTTAACCATTTCTTTGGATCATATAACTCCACCAAACTATTCTCTGATATTGCCGGAAAAAGTAGTATTGACATGTACCAGTCGTTTCCATTTTTTAAAGCTAAACAGCTGTATTTAAATTACGATCTCGAGATTAAAATTTATAGCGAGAGTAAATTGTTTACCCCTGAACTCAAATCTTTTCAGAATGCATTTGGTGGGGATGATATTAGTCCAATGTGTTGTGAAAATAACCCCGAAACGACTGCCCACTTTCTAATCGAATGTCCTGTCTGCGCAGATATTCGCTCACAATTTGTTTCCGATATTCAAAGACCCATCGATACTGCGTCACTTCTAATCCATTTTTCGGAGTTACCTTCTCTAACTAAACTGCATCTTTTAATTGGTGATGTAGGTTTTTAATTCGTGAATGTTTTGGTATTGAAATGGACAAAATGACATTGTGTAAAATATTTTTATGTAAATGCATCACTAGACGTACTGAATTTTTATGTACAAATATATCACAGATGTAGAATATTTTCATTGTAAATAATTATAGTCTTATTATAACGCTTTGATTTTAAATTTTAAGATCAGTTTAAGACATGATTTTACTATGCAGCTTGACGGTGTTTTATCTTTATCTTATTGAATAACATTGACTTATTTTTATGTGATTTTTTATTTTATTTGTAAATATTGTTTGTTAGAACATGTAGACGCAGGCACTGGTACCCCGCCATTGCTTGCCCCTGTTGTAAAGGGGTAGCTTTTTAAAGAAATATATATAGTGACCTAATATGGTATATACAGTGTCAGTAAAGGTTATGTTGAACGAGAGCGTAGTTCGTGCCCCAATACTAAATTTACTGACCGTGTATACCATATTAGGTCATACTGTGTCATGTTTATATCCTACCATTATGAAAACTTGCGAAAAACCGCAACAGATGTACCGATGTTTACATGATGACGTGTAATGCCTTTTTAGTCACCCTATATGGAATATATGCGGCCAGCACGTGACGACGTTTTGCCAATGAGCGTTTACTAGAGGTAGGATATTATAAAAAAAATATTTGTTTGGTATTCATTTACACAAATTTAAATAAAAGCATGTAGTACGAAACTTACAAGCAAAAGTCAATGCAAGAACTAACTACGACTTGTTTTCAAATCATGATTTGGTCGTTGGTTGAAAGTAAAAAAAATCTAATAAAAACTCGTTAATTTTACAATGGATCATTTTCAAATCATTGTAATTCGTGACTTCATGAATTGAAAACTAGATGAAAGCTATATACTGAAACATATAAATTTCTGTTTTGGTAATATTGGTATGTTGATCAGTTGATAACTTTTTGATCATACTCCGTAACATAATGCCTAAACAAGTATTCTTTGACGACACCACATACTAAAGGCACAGAAAATAAATAAAAAAGAAAACAGCTAAATATTCAAAATGGCTCACATTATCAGTCTTAGTTTCTATATGCATACCATCTCCTGTGTGAAATTTATTGCATTGACATGCATATTTTTTTTCAATATGCATTTAACCCGCCATTAAGCGTTTGTTTCATAAAGCGATTTTAAGCAATTCTTTTTAGTAATCTATGTACTAGAGAAGATACTCCCGAGGGTACACCCTAGGATGGTAATTGATGGCAAAAAAGTGACACACGTTGATCAATGAAAAAATGTTATGTGTAGAAAAATTAATACATACGTGCATTAGTTCTTTCTCATACTCGTCATAGAATAAAGTTGAATGGGCCGGTGCCACTGCTGGTAGACCAGAGGTCTCCGATGTTATTTACAAGCCCAATAGTCAGACTTCTTTTACCTTCCGTCTTACTGTTTTTATTAAAATTCTAGCCACTTAGAAATACTGAGGCTTCATTCCGTGTATGGCACTCGGTAGATGTCCTTGGTACTGGATTTGGCTTCCTATTTCGATATTTTTGGAAATGAGTGCTTCTTTTTGGACTACTTTCGGATAATGGCTTCCCATATTATTTGATCTTAATGCTGCCGCTGAGAGGTTACTCCTTGAAACACGTGTACAGCATAACGAAATTTACTGTTTTTACGCACTTCGGTATTTTTTGTATTTTTAATAGATGTTTAACGTCATGTTATTTTTGTAGATGTTAAAGATTATTTATGATAAGTGATTAAGAATGAAATCCCAATCTGTCACATACAATCTGAATTGTCGAAAATATGTCTCTTTTAAATTTTGATCAACATTTTGCTTTTTATACCCTCTACAAACAAAGTTTGGGGGTATATAGAAATCACCCTTTCATTCTGTCTGTCTGTCTGTCTGTCCGTCCGTCTGTCCGTCTGTCCACACTTCTCGTAAGCGCAACTCCTCTTAAACCACTTGAAGGATTTTGATGAAACTTTACACAAAGGAAGGACACTATATGGAGATGTGCATGAAGGAATTAAATTATTGTCCAAAAACAGGAAGGGGAGATAATTAGACTTTGACTTTTTGTTGATTCCCTATGTATTGGTTACCTCGTAAGCGCAACTCCTCTTAAACCACTCGAAGAATTTTGATGAAACTTTAGATAAATGAAAGACACTTTATGGAGATGTGCATGGAGGATTATAATTATTGTCCGAAAACAGGAAGGGGAGAAAATTTGACTTTGACTTTTCATTGATTCCCTATGTATAGGTTACCTCGTAAGCGCAACTCCTCTTAAACCACTTGATGGATTTTAATGAAACTTTACACAAATAAAGGACACTATATGGAGATGTGCATGAAGGATTATAATTATTGTTCGAAAACAGGAAGGGGAGACAATTTGATCTTGCATTTTCATTGATTCCTTATGTATAGGTTACCTCGTAAGCGCAACTCGAAGGATTTTGATGAAACATTACACAAAGGAAGGACACTATATGGAGATGTGCATGATGGAATATAATTATTGTTGGAAACCAGGAAGGGAGATAATTTGACCTGACTTTTCGTTGATTCCCAATGTACTGGTTACCTCATAAGCACAACTCCTCTTAAACCACTTGAAGGATTTTGATGAAACTTTAGACAAAGGAAGAACACTATATGTAGATGTGCATGAAAGAATATGATTATTGTTTGAAATCATTACGGGGAGATAATTTAACTTTGAATTTTCATTGATTCCGTATGTATGCGTAACCTCGTAAGCGCAACCCCTCTTAAACCACTTGAAGGATTTTAATGAAATTTTAGACAAAGGAAGGATACTATATGGAGAGGTGCATGAAGAAATGTAATTATTGTACGAAACCAGAAAAGTGAGATAACTTCACTGTGACTTTCGTTGATTCCTTTTGCTATGATCTTTTTTTTCAAAGAAATAATTTAAAGCGTAGATATTGTGAAACCAAACTATTGGAGAGACACTTTTTTCATTGCAACCCTCTTGAAAAGTTGTTGTCAAAGTGTTGTTATGAAATTTCTCTAATGCTTATGATTTTTGTGTAAAATGTCAAAAAGGCTAAAAAGGGCCAATTTTATATTTGTCCGATTTTGGCAGCGTATTTTCATTGGAACTCTTGTGGAAAGTTCTTTCTCGAAGATTATATCATTGTGTCCATACTTGTATTGTGTCCACACTTGTACTGTGTTCACACCTATGTTGTGTCCACACCAACTTAAATTTGCACTTACCATATCGAAACGGGGTTCAATGAGCGGGGGTATATTTGGCTGCCATTTGGCAACAGCTCTTGTTAACGTTTGAACATTAAGATATAATTGTGTTTACTTTTAGCCATACTCCAAGACCCATGTACAAATTATCAATCCTTGACCGATCCTCACCGAAGTACTGCATTTATCCCAAACCCAGGAGACCGTTTGCTATGCGACAGAGGGCGTGCTTCAGGCTGGTATAGATTTGGTAACCAGGAAATGCCAACATCATGTGTACAACCGTACCACTGTGGAACAAATTCTCCTGTTTGGTTGAACGGAGCACTTCCAACAGTTGCCGAAGGCGAAGCTCCAAGGACAGCCTGTATCAATTATGGATATTCGGGTGGGTTTGGAACCAGGTGTTGCAACCAAAAGTTGTCTATTAAAGTAAAAAACTGCAATGGTTTTTATGTGTATTATCTCTCAAGAGTACCTGGATGTGCTATTGCTTATTGTGCAGGTAGGTAAATATTTATTTTCTTTTTTTTGCAATAACAACATGAACTGACAAATTTTCTTCTATTAGTACTGGTATGTAGGTGCAAAGTTTACAACACAAAAAAAAAACTGAAATCAATTATTACAAAATTCAGTCTGGTGACATACTCAATCACGCACATAAGGGCATAATTAATCATTCTGTTATACATTGCAGTGTATTATTATATTGAGGATCGATAACCTTAGTAGGCAATTCCGGTTATCCAGAAGAAGCCGAACTTCCAAATGGTACTTTGGATTCCGGTAACGAATTCTTAATAAAAATGATTCCATTTTCGTTAATTGTGTCGGGTGTGTTCGCGCAGTGGCGACATATAGCGATCAATATCCGTCGTCTTGCGTCTGCGTCGTCGTCCGCGTCGGCATCACAAAAAATTTCTGTCATATTTTTCTCAAGAACCCTGTTCAAAGCCTTCTGTAATTTGGCAAGAAGTATCAGTATGGCACCTATACCGTGTAATAGAGTTTTGCATCTCTCACATGCCCACTTTCTGTTTGACGGAACTAAGAATATTTTTGCGTCTTGGAAATTTCTGCCACGTTTTTCTCAGGTACCACAGATCCAGCCTTTTGCACTTCAATATGGAGTATCAGAATGGGGACCTATACCGTGTAGCAGAGTTTAAGATCTCTCCCATGCCCACTTGCTGTTTGACGGAACTTAGAAAATTTTTCGAGTCTGGAAAATTCCTGTCACGTTTTTCTCAAGAACCATATATTCCTGCCTTCTGCAATTTGGCATGGAGTATCAGTATGGGACCTTCACTGTGTAAGAGAGTCTGCGATCTCTTGCATGCACACTTCCTGTTTGACTGAACTTAGAATATCTTTTTGCGTTATCACGCAGGCGACACATGTCTTCCCTTGGAGACTTACTTCTAAGTGTTTGTTAATGTATGTTTCGGAGCATGAAATAAAACAAACAATCAGATAAACTAGGGGTTCCTGTAGGTAAACACTCATATAATTGGCGGTAATTAGTAACAGGGTATTCAGTTCAGCTTTACGTTATTTCAAATGTATCATTTCATTCTTTGGTTTGGATCATTCCGTGTTGTAAGTAAGTATTCTCCTGTCTTGTTGCTACTATCTCCATACATGGTTGTTTATCTGGTAAATGTATTTTGTACATTTTTAAATGAAACTTTCATTTCAGCTATGAACTCTTTATAATTGAGATTTGAATTGTAAATGAAATATAGAAAAAAAGAAGGGAAACGGGGAATGTGTTAAAGAAACAACGACCCAAAGGGGAGTAATAACAACTCAAAGCCACCATAAGATCTTCAATGAACGGTGAGAAAACCCCACATCCAACGGTAGGTCGGAGTCGGCCCCTTAATAAACAGCAATCTTTATAGTTTTCTTTTTTAAAAAAGTTAATGCTGAAACTTCTTTAATCTACACTTTAGAATTAAACTTCAATTAATTAAGTACAGATTGACTATTTTGTAAGCAGGTAATATTCATTTTCATTGTTACAGGAACAAAGCCAGTTTGTAAAATAGGGGCATACAATAATACAAACGCAAACACTTGTCAAGGTGAGTTATTATTTAAACATCATTCAAACATTTTAGATCATATTGGTTATTTGTTCTCTATTAGTTTTTAATCATCTTTGAGTTTAGGGTCTTCCAAACGTTTAGATTTTATCTGCCCTGAAGAGGCATGCATGAGTTGTCGAAATGTGCATATGCAGAAAATAAATTCACAGTGACTTCGGTATTTTGTTATTTGTTACCACTGGGTCGATGCCTTTGCTGGTGGACTGTTAGTCCCCAAGGATATTCATCCGCCCAGTAGTCAGTACTTCGGTGCTGAACCATAGGTCGATTCTATTTGGAACCTTGCAATATCTAAAGTTTTTGTGAATTTTGTTGAAAACTAAAGAGTATCTCCCTGATGCAAATCTCTGTCCTAAACTAATTTTGGCTTTATATTTAAATCGTTTTGTTGCGTTTGAGCAGTAAGGTTAAGTATTAGGATGTAAGACTGATTGTATGTATGTATTTATTATGTTTTCTTGTATGATTCACTTTCAGTTACTCATGTACATTTTCATTTTCACTTGTTATTTTCTACGTGTTCGCCGACCGTGGTACATGAGTAATGATTTTCAGATGTTTGATGGATAAATGGACATAATATCGTAATGAACTTGTTATTTATTTCAGGTATCGCATTCGCGCTACTTTATATTGTATGTAAATATTGTTAACTATGTTATATTACTTGGGAAATGTTAGGAATGAGTTCGTCCTTACTGTTTTGCCCAATGGCCCCAACGTGCCCCAGCTTTATTTTGCCCCTTTATCATCGTGTCCCGTTTTCTTACCCTTTCAGATAATTCACGTAAGGTCTATACTTTGTATCGCTAGGTTATATCTCCTTTTAGTCCCAATTCCACGTTTCCCCCACTGGTTTGACATGACGTCGTAAAGTCTGCCATTTGTTTACTTCCTTCATCGTCACGCATGTGTATTTTGGGGGGAACCAATCAAAACACTCGAAGGCCCCCTAGGCCCTATATAAACAGGGCGTCGTCTGCTTTCTCCACTGTTGCGGCCCGATTACCAGAGACCAATAAAGCTAAATTTACCCTGATTGAATATAACCAGAGCGAACCATCCACAACCATTTCAAAGCTGTGACCAGGCTCTTTACAATCCTGAGTACGTCCCCATTTGTTTATTTATAAAGTCACTGACCTGAGACATTTGACCCACATATTTTACTATAAATACTATGATGTTTACATTTTCCATCCCAAGTATATAGAGGGGTTCCTGATTCTGTTTGCGCTCTGGGGTTAATAATATTGTTTTATATTGTTAATATGTGCCATTATTAAATTGTTATAATTGAGAACTGTTAGATTTCTCTCTGTAATTAAGTATTTTACCAAAATATACTAAAACCAGTGCTTTGTCTTCAAGTCATGCTACCAATGACAGTTTAGCTGTATAACCAACAGCTTTAAGTCACATTACCAGTGATTTAGTCACGCTACCAGTAAATTGTTCTAGGTCTTTGGGCTACCACCAGGACCCCTACGAACGTTACATTTTTGGTGGCAGCGGTGAGATTCGATTTACCCCTTTTATTGTTTTATGAAATAACTTGTAAAATAATTTTTAAAATAGGTTTTTCAGTTTAAAAAAATATGAATAACAGAAGTCAGTCAGAATACTCTGATCTAAGTTCATTCAGCTCTCGTGCTAGTTCTCCTGAAATGCAAAATAGGGACAATGCATATGAATCCGATAATATTTTGAGGTCCCAAGTAAATATTTTATTCCAACAAATGGATAATACCACTAAGACTATCCCAAATCTGGGGGCACATTTTGACCAGCATAGCCAAGAAATTGACAATAAAATTAGAAATTTCAACACTAGAGATTGTAAACCTTTCTAAAGGTATTGACCACAAATTGGAAAGACAGTCTTTAAGTTTGACATCAGTTGTGAGTGAACAAATAGAAACCCTTTTCAAGAGTTTAAGTGGAAAACCTAATGAGTCCAATGAAAATCAACATCAATTGATTGATCAAACTGGAAACACAGGTTTTAATTCATCTGTTAATAACCAAACAGACTATACTAATATACCAAATGAGGGCTACATTAATAAACCCTGTACTCCAAATAACCAAGTTACAAGTTACGAAAATGTACCAATGAATGGGCAGGCAAGCATTACCAGCTTACCTAACCGTGCTGTTCAAAGTTCAAATGTATTTATTCCAATCGACCATGCCATGTCTGACCAAAATAGTGTAAGAATTAATCTACCAAAACCAAGTACAAATTTTCCATCAGTACAAAGACAGGTTGAAACAAACCCAAAAGGTGAAATTTTGCCACTTAAAGTATTTGAAAGTAAAGAAAACATAGGTTTTACAAAACCTCATTATTTTGATGGTAAATCTAGCTGGAATGATTACAAGGTTCATTTTGAGACAGTTGCAAACCTTAATAATTGGTCTGACAAGACTAAGGTTTTAAAACTTTTTGCTTGCATGCAAGATGCAGCTTTGGCTACTTTAGGTGATGTAAATACAAACTGTCCACCTACTTATAGTGAGTTGATAAGTACCTTAACAAAATGATTTGAACCAAAGAATCAAACAGAGCTCTATAGAAACCAATTAGATGCCCGTGGCAGAAAAAAAGGTGAAAGTCTTCCTGAACTTGCACAAGACATTAAACATCTTGTCCGATTAGCTTACCCTAATGCCCATCAAGAAGTAAGAGACAGTTTGTCATATAGAAGTTTCAGAAATGATATGAACAATGATGCGCTTGAGTGGGCAATATGTCAGGGAAATGTAGACACAATAGATGAAGCACTTAACCTTGCCCTTAAGTATGAAGCATTCCATTTTGAGTCATAAGAAACCAGTTTTAAGACAGGTAGTCAAAGATGACCATTAGACCAATGAGCATGATACAAATAATAGGATTTTATCTAAATCAGTCAATCGTGGGCCGTGTTTTTATTGTGGGAAAAAGGGTCATATATCAAAAGAATGTAGAAAGCGTCAAAAAGACAACAGTTATGTCTTATCACAGAACTCGAGTGACCAAAATAATAATGCACAATATAGGGGACATAACTCCAATACTTTTAGGCCAAATACAGAGATTAGTTATAAAAACCATGGAGCTGATGTGCCTTCCCAAAACCAGGGAAACTATTAGGTACTGGAAACGAGGGTCAATTTTCAGCTGATGATACTAATAACCAAAGACCCAATGTACTGAAAATTAAAAGTCATAATAATGACGGTTTATATATGAAAGTAGAAATTTATGAACAAAGTTTATATTGTTTATTGGACACAGGTGCCTCAATGAGTGTTATACATTCCAATATATTTCAAAAATTACCTGATCATAGCAAAGATAAACTTAGACCATTTGACAATTAGCTTAAAATGGCAGATGGGCGAAATGTTAGACCCTTGGGTACAGTAAAGCTACCTGTAGTATTAGATGAGCAAATTATATGGCAAATTTTTGTAGTTGCTGAAATTGATATACCTTTAGTATTAGGCTACGATTTTATGATTGCAAACAAATGTGTTATTGATATACCAAATCAGTCTCTTTTACTAAACAATAAAATGATAGGCTGTGAATTAGAAAGTGAAATACATAGACTTTTCAGAATTTCTTTAGACCAAAAAGTAACCATACCTCCTAGAAGTGAAATGATTGTTCATGCCAAACCAGTGCATGAATTACCATTCGGTACTACGATTGTGATGGACGCAACCAGTCCATCTCTCAAAACCAAGGGTATTCTTGTTGCAAAGACAATTTATAAAGTAGGAGTAGGTAAACTCCCTGTATGGGTTATAAATGTAACAGATAAGACCCAAACATTGTATAAAAATACCCGTACAAGTACTGCTGAGGCTGTTTCCCCTGATGATATACTTGGTAAAATGAGTGAATCAATTAAGGATGTACCTTTACCAGGACATTTGCAAATAGTAGTTGACAAATGTAAAGATAACCTTAATGAGAGCCAGTATGCAAAAGTTACAGAGCTTATTTTGAAATACTCAAAGGCATTTGCCTCATCCAAAAGTGACTTTGGGCATTCTGATATAATTCAACATGAAATAAACACTGGAAATGCTTTACCTGTGAAACAAACCCCTAGAAGAGTTCCCCTTTCCCTAAGAAAAGAGGTTGATACTTAAAATACAAAGAATGCTAGACAGCAAAATTATTCGTCCCTCTATATCGCCATGGAGTTCCCCAATAGTTGTTGTTAAGAAGAAAGACCAGTCTATTCGTATATGTATAGATTACCGTAAAGTAAATGATTTGACCGTTAAGGATAGCTATCCTCTACCTAGAATAGATGATTGTCTAGATGCTTTCAGGGGAAATAACTGGTTCAGTACGATTGATCTTGCCAGTGGTTATCACCAACTCAGTGTACATCCCAATGATGCAAATAAAACCGCATTTGTTACAAACAAGGGTTTATTTGAATACACACACATGCCGTTTGGGCTATGTAATTCCGGAGCAACATTTTCTAGATTGATGGAGTATATATTATCAGGTCTTCAATGGGAAACATGTGTAGTATATCTAGATGATATAATTATTTTTTCCAAAAGTTTTGATGAACATATTACCAGATTAAAGGAAGTTTTTGATAGAATATATCAAGCCAATTTGAAAATTGCCCCTAAAAAGTGTTTTATATTCCAAAAACAAGTTTCATTTTTGGGTCATGTCGTTAATACTGAAGGAATATCTCTGGACAATGGTAAAGCAGAAGTTGTTAAGTCATGGCCAGTACCAACCAGTGTAAAGGAATTAAGAGCTTTCATTGGAACCTGTTCCTATTTTAGAAAATTTATCAAAGATTTTGGGAAAATAGCCCGCCCCTTACATAGACTTACAGAGAAAAATGCCATTTTCAAATGGAATGTTGAATGTGAAGAAGCTTTCAATTTGTTAAAGAAAGCTTTGACATCTAGTCTTATTTAAGCCTATCCCTGCATCGAGAAAGAGTTTATTTTAGACACGGATGCCAGTGGCACCGGAGTTGGAGCTGTCCTTTCCAAAGTTTCAGACCAAGGTCAAGAATGTGGTATTGCCTATTATAGTAGAACATTGAGTAAACCTGAAAGGCAATACTGTGTAACCAGGAGGGAATTATTAGCAATTGTTGCAAGTGTAAAGCATTTTCACCATTATTTATATGGGCCCATTTTATTGTTAGAACTGACCATGGAGCATTAAATTGGTTAAGAAACTTTAAAAATCCTGAAGGACAATTAGCCAGGTGGCTAGAGATCCTGGGTACCTACAACTTTACAATGAAGTTTAGGGCTGGATTAAAACATGGGAATGCTGATGGCTTGTCTCGTCGTCCATATACCTCATGTAAATATTGTGATAAAAGGGATGCTATAGAGCAGGGTTACCAAATCAATGATCCAAGTATAAGAGCAATTGATATAATAGAAAATGATGATACTGAAGGCACCCAATTAGCAGTAAATTGGGTAGAAAGTAAATCAATAGAAGAGTTTAGAGATGCCCAAACAAATGATCCTGTTTTAAAAATTGTTTTAGCTTGGATAGAAGCTGGTGAAAAACCTAAATGGGCAGATATATCTTATTTGAGTAAAATACATAAAACCTATTGGTCTCAATATGATAGGTTGGTTGTAAGAGAAGGTGTAATATACAGAAAATGGGTAAATGTTTCCAGCCAATGTGAAAACGAAACCAGTTTTCAATATGTTTTAGCAGCAGTATTCAAGAACCAAGTATTAACTCTCCTACATAATGATCCTATAGCAGGGCACTTAGGTTTTAAGCGCACATTGATAGGTTTTATTGGGCGGGGTATCATTTAGCTATAGAAAGATGGTGTAAATGTTTAAAGAGTGTGAAAAAAGAAACCAACCTGCACATCGTACCCGAGGAGAAATGAAGACATATGTGGTGGGGGAACCACTAGAGAGAATTTCAGTCGATATCCTTGGTCCTATACCCAAAACACATAATGGGAATAAATATATTTTAGTTGTTACAGACTATTTCACCAGATTTGCTGAAGCATATGGTTTACCCAATATTGAAGCCTCAACAGTAGCAAATAAACTTTTAACAGAATTTATATGTAGACATGGGTTACCCCTCCAGATACACACAGAGCAAGGAACTCAATTCACTTCTGATTTATTTATGGAACTATGTGGGAAGTTAGGTATTAATAAAACAAGAAATAGTGTTCGCCGTCCGTGGTACATGAGTAATGACTTTCGGATGTTTGATGGATGAATGGACATAATATCACTATGAACTTGTTATTTATTTCAGGTATCGCGTTCGCGCTACTTTATATTGTATGTAAATATTGTTAACTATGTTATATTACTTGGGAAATGTTAGGAATGAGTTCGTCCTCACTGTTTTGCCCATTGGCCCCCAACGTGCCCCCAGCTTTATTTTGCCCCTTTATCATCGTGTCCCGTTTTCTTACCCTTTCAGATAATTCACGTAAGGTCTATACTTTGTATTTGGGGTTTCATTTCGCTAGGTTATATCTCCTTTTAGTCCCAATTCCACGTTTCCCCCACTGGTTTGACATGACAACGTAAAGTCTGCCATTTGTTTACTTCCTTCATCGTCACGCATGTGTATTTTTGGGGGAACCAATCAAAATACTCGAAGGCCCCCTAGGCCCTATATAAACAGGGCGTCGTCTGCTTTCTCCACTGTTGCGGCCCGAATTTCAAAGCTGTGACCAGGCTCTTTACAATCCAGAGTACGTCCCCATTTGTTTACCTGTAGGTTCTAGCGTTGTTGATTATGTGATTATGTCCGAGAGTCTATTAACTAATTTATTAAGTTTTCATGTGTCAAATTTTATACCTAACTTCTCTGATTGCCACTGTAAATTAACATTTAACATTTTGGCTACTTATGTCAGATCTGCAAAGCGTAACATAAGAATGGGAGAAAAATTTGGAGAAGTATGTTTGGACTCCTCCTTCTGATAAATTTAAAGATGCACTTTATCATCCAGTGTGCAAAGTTAAGATAGAAAATTTTCTAAAACAAGATCAAGACTCAGAGATAGCGGCTGCTGGCTTAACAAGTATTATTAAAACAGCCGCTTCCAAAGCATGTATTAATCTAAAAAATAATCGACATATTCAAGGCAAAACTCAGTCAAAACAATTTTTCGATACAGATTTAAAACAAAAAAGGAAAATTTTGATCGACAAGGGACAACTTCTCTCTCGATTTCCCTTTGACCCCATCATTAGAGGGCCATACTTTAAATGCTATCGTGAATATACAAAATTACGCAAGTTTAAAAAGAGACATTTTAAGCAAAAAAATCTCAATCAATTAGATCAATTGAGAGATATAGATCCCAAGAAATATTGGAAACTTATAAATTCACTGAAAGAGTCCCAAGAAGATAATTCTCTAAATTCAGTCCAGCCTGATGAATGGCATGAATATTTCTCAGATTTAAATGCCATGTCAGATTTGCATAAAAATAGAATACATGAAATCATGTCTGACGTTGGAAAGATGGAAATAAATAAACAATTTTGTAAGTTAGATTTTAGAATTTCATTCAAAGAAGTATCTGAATGTGTGGCAAAGTTAAAAAATGGGATAGCCTCTGGTTTAGATGGCATACCTGCAGAAATGTTAAAGGCAGGGTCTACTGTGTTAATTCCATTACTACAAAAACTATTTAATATTGTGTTTTCAACAGGGTTTTACCCTATGCAATGGTCATCGGCATATATAACACCAATTTTTAAATCTGGGGATCCCAGTGATCCGGTTAATTATAGAGGAATTTCTATTAATTCCTGCATAGGAAAACTATTCAATACAATATTGAATAACAGATTGGATAACTTTTTGAAAGAGAATAATATTATTAGTGAATACCAAATTGGCTTTGCAAAGAAGTCGAGAACTTCTGATTACATTTTTGTTCTTAAAACATTGATAGATACGTATATTAATCGAAAAAATGGTAAATTATTTGCCTGTTTTGTAGATTTTAGAAAGGCTTATGACACTGTTGTGCATGCTGGCATTCGATATAAACTTTTACAACATAATATATCAGGGAATTTCTATAATATTGTTAAAGATATGTGTAATAAAAGTAAACTCTGTGTTAAAGTTGACAACCAACTTGCCCCTTTATTTAAATCTTCCGTTGGAGTAAGACAGGGAGATGTTTTAAGTCCTAAAATATTCAATTTGTTTATCAATGAATTGGCTGATATCTTGTCTTCTTGTGAGAACCATGTGAATGTAAATGAACATCGTATAGACTGTTTAATGTATGCCGATGACATTGTATTATTTTCAGACACCTCAGAGGGATTACAACAACGATTAGATATGTTAAACTCATTTTGTTCCAAGTGGTTATTGACAGTAAATTTGAAAAAGACTCAAGTCTAGATTTTTTAATAAACCCGGCAGACATTTAGATTATTACTTTCATCTGGAGGGTAAACCCATTAGTTGTACATATAATTTTAAATATTTGGGCATAACTTTCATACCCAGTGGTAAATTTTCTCAGTGCAAGGAAGAGTTATTCAAAAAATCTATGAAGGCCTGTTTTAAATTACAACAGTGCATGTCATCTGCAGATCCCAGTATCTCGACATTACTATATTTATATGATCATACTGTCAAGCCAATTTTAACTTACGGATGTGAAATTTGGGGTATGTTCTCAACAACATCAGCAGCATGTGCTAAACATGGTCAATTTATATTAGAGAAGGTTTTTGAAAATGATGTATCAGAAAAATCTCATATCAAATTCTTAAAATATATTTTCGGTGTTAATAAAAGGTCAAGTAATTTTGCTGTGGTGTCTGAACTTGGACGTTATCCTATGTATTTCTTTATTGTCTTATCAATGTTAAAATATTATCATAGATTGGAGAAGGTGGATAATGGGTTATTATATGATACATATTTGTGTAGTAAAAATCTACATCAAAACCATAATATAAATACATGGTTTTCTAGTATTATATTCATTCTGAAAAAGCTGGGTATTGGTATTCAAAACAAAACATGTAGTTTATATCAATTTGTAAAAGTAGTCAAAGATAAATTACATAGCCAATATATCATTTTTTGGAATGTATACAGAGATCAAATTCTCAAGTCTGAAAAAGGTAAATTATTTTCCTATTTTTCTTTTAAAACTACTTTTAGTTTTGAAAAATATTTGAATATAAAAGAATTCAGACACCGACAATCAATTTGTAAAATTCGAATTAGCTCTCATCCTTTTAAGGATTGAGACTGACAGATATTCAAAAAATTATATTGATAGGACACAGAGAAAATGTCAGTATTGTACATTAGACAAAATAGAGGATGAGCAACATTTTATAATGGAATGCTCTCTCTATAATGAGATAAGAGATAAGTTCTTTGAAACCGTTATTTCAAAATTTCACAACTTTGGACATCTAGATAACTCCCTTAAATTGGCTTTTTATAAATGAAGATTTGGATTTACTTAAACTTTTGGGACAATTTATATATACTGGATTTGAAAAACGAAGAAACTCTAATATAATTAATGTGAATGATATATAGGTTGATATATATATATTTATTTTTATAAGTAAATATGGAATTGGTATAATTTACTATAAGATATATTTAAAATACAATGGCTCTGCCCCAACCCAGATAAACAGATTGTTGTTGTTTTTTTTCTTTCTTTTGTAATATTTATATACAAATCAATGTCAATCATTGTTTATATTGTATGCTTTATGTATGGGCCCTTTAATTGGAATAAAATATTTTCTTTCTTTCTTTCTTTCTTTGTTTATTTGTTAAAGTCACTGACCCGAGACATTTGACCCACATATATTTTACTATAAATACTATGATGTTTACATTTTCCATCCCAAGTATATAGGGGGGTCCCTGATTCTGTTTGCGCTCTGGGGTTAATAATATTGTTTTATATTGTTAATATGTGCCATTATTAAATTGTTATAATTGAGAACTGTTAGATTTCTCTCTGTATTTTACCAAAATATACAAAAACCAGTGCTTTGTCTTCAAGTCATGCTGCCAATGACAGTTTAGCTGTATAACCAACAGCTTTAAGTCACATTACCAGTGATTTAGTCACGCTACCAGTAAATTGTTCTAGGTCTTTGGGCTACCACCAGGACCCCTTCGAACGTTACAGTATTAGCTATTGTTTTCTATTAGTTTTTAAACATCTTTGAGTTTATGGTCTTTCAGACATTTGATTTTATTTGCACTTAAGAGACATAAGTTGTCGAAATGCGCAAATGCAGAAAATAAATTCACAGTGACTATCGTATTTTGTTTTTGACACAACTTCAACCAGAAACATAAAACAAACAAAAAATACATTTTACATATTTCATTATTCTTGCAACAGTCAAGATTTGGAACTTCGAAACATTAAGATTTTTATCTTTAATGACGAGACAAAGCTGAAAAATTAGAAAATGTGTCGAGTCCAATTTTATTTTTAAAACCGACAACGAGCAGTATGCTTGAAGTAATAGGAGTTCAACAAAATTGTCAAATTTTCAAGTAGAAAACGACGAAATTGTCAGGAATACAAAAATTTGAACAATAAATCAATATTGGAAACGATAATTGTTCATCGATTTTGAAACAAAATTGGATATGAAGATAATTTAAGCAAGTTAAAATATTTGACCTCTTGATTTTTCATATTAAGGACGACGAGAAATAATACTTTGCTAAGAAAATACTAAAGATTGAAATTTGATCAGATATAAAATACTATTTTTAATTGCGAGCCAGTGAATTTGATAAATGATCTATGAGAACCTAAATTGCATTGTGAACCCTTTTGGTTCTAACTCGGTGGTCATTTTGTTTTGTTTTGTTTTTTTTTTTTTCGCATATTAATGATTTCCCCTTTTAATACGATTGTCAGATAATATTGAAAAATTAATTTGCAAAACAATGAAAAGATATGGAGTAAATGCACACGAGAGAAGGTCTCTACAAACATTTGGTAGAATCTACCATTGGAACAACGCTTTTATTGTTGTCACCTTCAACAAAGAACTTTGATAATACCTCATTCTAAGTTCAAGACGGTCCCTAGCAACGGTTTGAGAGAAATTCAATGCTAGATGTCGACCAACGCTACATCCATGTCTTTATTAATCATCGAGCGGGATCGTCAACAAACCAATTATACTTGCAATATGCTCTTACAATTACTGTCATCTTTTTTCAGACAAAAACATTGGTGTCCCAAGTCAGTGGACTATTACAACATATAGACAAACAAAGGGCTCTCATCAAATCTATTGTAAGGAAACGTACGTTATGAAATAGTGCGGGGGCGCTATAAAAATGTCAAGAATAACAATTAGAAATTAAAAAGACAATTGTTCAGAGAACAATTGCAAGGTCTTTCCCAGTCAATGTTGTGTTAAGTGTTATGTTTTGTCATGTCACATGTTTAAAATCA